>WNGS01166724.1:62564-87401 GCA_020271785.1 Procambarus virginalis
CCCTCCTTGCTGCTCCCACCATACCTACCACCCAGCCTCTGCCTCCCCCCTCCCTCCTTGCTGTTCCCACCATACCTACCACCCAGCCTCTGCCTCCCTCCCTCCTTGCTGCTCCCACCATACCTACCACCAGCCTCTGCCTCCCTCCCTCCCTCCTTGCTGCTCCCACCATACCTACCACCCAGCCTCTGCCTGCCTCCCTCCCTCCTTGCTGCTCCCTCCATACCTACCACCCAGCCTCTGCCTCCCTCCCTCCTTGCTGCTCCCCACCATACCTACCACCCAGCCTCTGCCTCCCTCCCTCCTTGCTGCTCCCACCATACCTACCACCACCCAGCCTCTGCCTGCCTCCCTCCCTCCTTGCTGCTCCCTCCATACCTACCCACCCAGCCTCTGCCTCCCTCCCTCCCTCCTTGCTGCTCCCACCATACCTACCACCCAGCCTCTGCCTCCCTCCCTCCTTGCTGCTCCCACCATACCTACCACCCAGCCTCTGCCTCCCTCCCTCCCTCCTTGCTGCTCCCTCCATACCTACCACCCAGCCTCTGCCTCCCTCCCTCCTCCTTGCTGCTCCCACCATACCTACCACCCAGCCTCTGCCTCCCTCTCTCCCTCCTTGCTGCTCCCTCCATACCTACTGTCATGTTCACAGAAAATGGTACCATTCGTTTTCTATGTGCGGCGGCTGGACGCCACTAGTAGAGAAGGTAAACAAGAGCACACAGGACGCCTGCCAAGCTTGGGAGCTACTCTATCATGTAATCGTCTGTTAAGTATTAAAGTCAGTAACCAGGAATGACTTTACATCAACCTTACTACCAAGACGGTCTCAGCTATACACAGACACCACACTGGCGACGAGGATGAACTGGGAACGCAGGTATTTTGTTCAACAAAACACAAGGAAGGAGCATGCTGTTTCGCCCAGAGGAGGAAGGAGAAGCTGTCTGTGAGCACCATACCGATGCTGTATGCAACCCCATGCTGTGTGCTGACTGTTGCTGTGTGCTGATCGTTGCTGTGTGCTGGCCGTTGCTGTGTGCTGGCCAATGCTGTGTGCTACCCAAGCTGTGCTGAGTGTTGCTGTGAGAGGAATCTGCCGACGCTGTGTACGAAACGACGCTTTGATGCAGTGTACAAAACCTGATGTTTTGGTTACGAAACGACGCTCCGTGCTACAAATTCTTCACGCTGTGAGCCTACTGCTGCTTACTGCTGCCTACTGCTACCAACTGCTGCCTACTGCTGCCAACTGCTACCTACTGCTGCCTACTGCTGCCAATTGCTGTACCAACTGCTAACAACTGCTGTGTTGCTGTGAGTAGGAACAACACATGTACAAAGGGCTAGGTAAGAAGTCAGTTGCTGCTGGTGTGTGCACTGTTGTGAACTTTTGCATTAAAATGCTTGTGTGCTTTGCAAATTTAAAGTAATACAGTGAATTCTTAAATAACATATACAGTGCAGTAAGTGTTATANATTGACGCCCTTCTTCCAAACTACATCAACCCAACACGAGAAGGTGAAACTCTCCACTATTTATAATCTGCAGCGTTCTCTCATTGATGAATTTTATGTGATCACAATCGTCTGTATTTATTTTTCTCCTCCAACTAAAGGGCGAACGCGTATAAAAACTTACATTACCCTGAAAAAAATGAAAATAATGTATTGCAAATCCCACTACTGTAATACTTTCCCAGAATTCATCATACAGTACATAATTTTACCGAGCCCATAAAAAATAATGCACATGACATGGTTATGAAGAACACTTTCCTCTAACATTCCTAAAATTATATTATTTTTGCTCAACATCATAAAAGCAACTACAAATGGATATGTAACAAACCAAAGAAGGCGGAAGGGTTGCCGCCAGAAACAGTACCCGAACCAAGGGGTACGAGCAACTGCAACATACTGAGAAAGTAGCACACCACAGGACACAGGCTGAAAAAACGCCCAAGAAGCCAAGGAACACTCGCACAACACTCCTGCGGCAGAAAAGGAAAGAAGAGAACGCACAAGGAATTGAAGCGGTGGAAACCGACCCCACCCCCCAACATAGCAGCAAGTGCAGGCAAAACCGACCAAAGGAGATGCCAAGAAAACGACTGGGGTGAGGCAGGACGAAAAAGCAGAAGCACAAAAACCCCAGGAAAACAACCAGGGGTAGACAATCGGGCAGGGACTCATACACAAGCCTTAGGCACAAAGCAGCAGCAAAGTGCCACACCACAACCGGACACAGGAACAAGGACACGACACCGCAAAACACGGTACCAATGCACACGTGCAGTAGCAGCAACAGGCACCACCGCAACATGCAACAGGTAAGTAGCAACTCGCGTCTGCAAAGGCAGAGAACGGAGCAGACAGACCCCAGACAGGGCCCACGGAGACACGACATAACCCAGCAGGCCCGGAAACTCTCACACCAGGCAAAAATTATTCTCTTTCTTCTGTCTTCTAGTTTTGGCATATTTAATGCCTCTAAACCTCTCTTCGTAGCTCTTGCCCTTCAGTTCTGGGAGCCACTTAGTAGCATGTCTTTGCACCTTTTCCAGTTTGTTGATGTGCTTCTTAAGATATGGGCACCACACAACCGCTGCATATTCTAGCTTTGGCCTAACAAAAGTCGTGAACAATTTCTTTAGTATATCGCCATCCATGTATTTAAAAGTAATTCTGAAGTTAGAAAGCGTGGCATAGGCTCCTCGCACAATATTCTTTATGTGGTCCTCGGGTGATAGTTTTCTATCTAGAACCACCCCTAGATCTCTATCAGAATTCTTTAAAAAATTCTCACATATATAGGTTGTGTGGGGTCTGTTCTCCTATTCCATATTCCATAACATGGCATTTATTAACATTAAATTCCATTTGCCAAGTGGTGCTCCATATACTTATTTTGTCCAGGTCATCTTGAAGGGCATGACAATCGTCTAAGTTTCTTATCCTTCCTAATATCATAGCATCAGCAAACATGTTCATATAGTTCTGTATACCAACTGGTAGATCATTTATGTAGACAAACATCACTGGTGCCAGAACTGAACCCTGTGGTACTCCACTTGTGACATTTCTCCAGTCCGATACATTGCCTCTGATCACAGCCCTCATTTTTCTATCAGTCAGAAAATTTTTCATCCATGTTAGAAGTGTACCTGTCACTCCTCCAATATTTTCCAGTTTCCAGAACAACCTCATGTGGAACTCTGTCGAAAGCCTTTAGGTCCAGATAGATGCAGTCAACCCAACCATCTCTTGTAATATCTGTTGCACGATCATAAAAACTGAGTAAATTCGATACACAGGATATTCCAGATCGAAAACCATACTGTCTGATATTATATGTCTCTCCAGGTGTTCTACCCATTTAGTTTTAATTATTTTTTCCAATATTTTGACTATTACACTTGTCAATGATACCGGTCTGTAATTAAGGGGGTCTTCCCTGCTTCCACTCTTGTAAATTGGAACTATGTTAGCCTTTTTCCACACATCAGCTACAACTCCTGTAAACAGGGATGCCTGAAAAATCGGTTTAAGAGGAATGCCGAGCTCATGTGCACATTCTCTCAGAACCCATGGTGAAACTCCATCTGCACTAACCGCTTTGTTCTTATTTAGCTCTTTGAGCATTTTTTCCACTTTCTCACTAGACACCTCTATGTGCTCTATGTTGTTCTCTGGAATTCTTATTGTATTTGGTTCCCTGAAGATTTCATTTTGTTCAAACATACTTTGGAACTTTTCGTTTAGCGTTTCACACATTTCCTTTTAATTTTCCGTGAATCTATTTCCCATATTCAACCTCTGAATATTATCCTTTACCTGCAATTAGTTGTTTATGAATTTATAGAATAGACCTGGTTCTGTTTTACATTTGTCGGCAATTTCTTTTTCAAAATTTCTTTCTGCCTCTCTCCTCACTGCCGTGTAATTGTTTCTCGCATCTTTGTATCGCTGGTATGTTTGAGGGTTTGGCCTCTTCCTGTATTGATTCCATTTTTGTGTCTTTTGGTCTCTGGCCCTCTCGCACTTTCTGTTGAACCAATCCTGTTTCCTAGTTCTGTTTCTCTGTTTTAGTATAAATTTTTTTGTGCCTTTATCATATATTTCACAAAACTTGACATACATCTCATTCACTTCCTTGCCTAGCAACAATTCTGTCCAATTGTACTCGCTAAAAAATTTTCTAAGGTTGCCATAATGTCCTCTCCTAAAGTCAGGTTTTTCAATTGCATCAACCGTCATTTTCTTCCAGATTATAACGTATTGCATACTTTATTCCCAAAAAGACATGGTCACTTTTACCCAAGGGAGGAAGGTACTGAATGTCAAATACTTCCTCCTTCCTGGTAAATATCAAATCTAGCATGGAGGGAACGTCCCCGAATAGGCCAAGAAACTTTCCATCATTTTTATTGCTAATGTTTACATTATCTATCTGAAGCTGAATTGCATTTGTAGATTTGCTTCCAAATAAGATGTAGGTCTTTTCTATGTCAAGTGTTAGTTTACACCCATAAGTGGACTTTTTTTTTTTTAGTTCATTATTAACATTTAGTGTATGTGGGTTGGAGTTAGAGTAGATGAGGGTAGTATCCGCAAACAAAATAAGTTTCAGAATGTTAGAGACATTAGGCAGTTATACGGTTTATATGGCATTAGACATATATGGTTATGTATATACCCCACATATATATGGGGTTAAGACACAATGTGCCATAACCCCACGTGTAAGGGCGTGGTACCTGCAGGAGGGCCGCCAAGCCCAAGACGACGTGTGTAGATACGCGACGCGACAACACAACTAACTTCTTCTTCTTCTTCTTGATAGTAGGTGCAGTTTGCATGTAGGGTTTGTCCTCCCGATGACTGCACTCACACGACTAACTACAGGTGTTGTTGTGGTCCTCCAGCGTCATGACTGACGCCAACTGTTGCCAACCCCCGCATGTTCTCAACTCTTCCACCACATTACACGTTGCCTTGTAATATTCTCTACATCTATAATATATCCCTCCTCACAAATATGTCCAATTATCTTCTAGTTCATCATACTATTTGTGATAATCATGCTTGTGTAATGACAGCAAGTCTTTACTAGAGATATGAATAAAGGTAACTGGAAACAATGCACTAATTATTACGGAAGAAATCTAATTATTCTTGCATACTTTGCAAAATTAAATAATTTTGATTGTACTGTGTCATTATTAATACTATTTTGGTGTAAACGTTTGCTTGTCAACAAGCAGGTAATATAGTGCACCGAGGGTGTGTGTTCCTGGTGTGTTGGCATCACTGCCGGCCGTCCTGACCAGTCAACGTGTCCGATCACCTCAACAATGACTTAAGACGAACAATCGCCCAAGAAATCTTCTCTAAAACACAACTTGCGGACACGTATGTTATATATCCATACATCATCCATATTTTGTAATACTTTATCGTCCCTCCTTCATATTAAGACGTGAGAAAGGGAGGTGTTTGTGACGAATATAGAGATGGTAATTAACAACCATTATCATGGTAGTTTGCGTGTTAGATGGGCTGGTATATATACACCCACCATGTCTTATCTCATTTATATGTTACTATGTTTTGTTTTCTTGTCTTTATTTGCTTGCATTGATTGCTTGTTTATATTGTTTTCTATTTTTTTGTGTTATGTTCTTGTCTTGATCTGATGTCTTGATAAACCACCTCTTGAGTCAAGGGAGTTAAGCTTTAGGCTGCACAATGAAACTGCTATAGACAATTTTATAACTGCTGCTGATAATGTCAACTGGGAATCCGAGTTAGGTAACATAGGGGACATCAACCTAGCAGTGCAATCTTTTCTTCAAAAAACTCTTAACCTTTATAACACCCACTGTCCTAGGCTTACAAAACAAGTCACAACCAAAAGGCTTAACAATCCTTGGCTTACAAAGGGAATACTTAAATCCATTAATAAAAAACATGATCTTGAGAAGAAGTATAAGTTAGGAACCGTCTCCAAAGAATTTTCAAAGAATTACTCGTTATTGCAATCTAAAATAATTAGACGAGCCAAAGCTAAATACTACGAAGATAAATTTACCCAAATAAAGAGCAACATTAAAAAACTTGGAGCACAATCTCACAAATATTGGGATCAAAGAAGATTTTAAATAACAAACCAACACTCCTGTCCAATAACGTTGGTCAGCTTTCAGCCTCTGATTCTGCTATTGAGTTCAATAGGTTCTTCTCTTCCATTGGGTCATCCATTGCAAATGGTATTCCATCTTCCAGTACTGATGTTAAGGACTATCTTACAGGTAACTATCCACAGTCTCTGTACCTAAAGCCTACTAATTCCACTGACGTCAATGAGATAATCCTTTCCCTTAAAACCAAGTCTAGTGCCCTTGATGAGATACCAACTTTAATTTACAAAAAAGCCTCCAGATCTTTAGCCCCTGCTATTGCATTGCTCTTCAACAAGTCACTTGAACTCCAAACCTTTCCAGATATTCTAAAGAAAGTGAGAGTAACCCCTGTCCACAAATGTGGTGATCTCACAGATGTTAACAACTACAGACCTATATCAATCCTGCCTAACTTGTCAAAAATATTTGAAAAACTAATCTACAAGCAGCTTTACTCTTATCTAGCCAAACACAATATACTTAGCTCTTGTCAATATGGCTTCAGACCCAAAAAAAAGCACTAACGATGCACTTATTAGTATGATAAACTTGATTCATGCAGCTCTTGATAAAAATGAGTTCCCTGTTGGGTTATTTGTGGACCTGCGTAAGGCTTTTGACACTGTCAACCACCAAAACCTTCTTAAATTACATCATTATAGAGTCAGAGGACACTCACTGCAATACCTCAAATCTTACCTTACTGACAGGCTCCAGTATGTTTCTGTGAATAATTCAATTTCTCCCACCCTACCCATCAACATTGGTGTTCCTCAGGGCAGCATACTTGGCCCTCTCCTCTTTCTCATCTACATTAATGACCTTCCAAATGCCTCCCAACACCTCAAACCAATTCTATTTGCTGACGACACAACCTTCATTTACTCCAGTCCTGTCCCCCTAGCCCAGCAAACATTTTCACGTTTTCACCTTAATATAGTATATTATATAATATAGTATATTATATACAAATAAAAATCAATTGTAATTGTTAATATCTTTATGTACATGTCCTTATTACCAGGAAATATTCTGTATTGTTTGGAAAAGGGGGGAATACTAGGTTTGCTTGAAGTGATAAAATGACTTCCTACTGGAACATGCATGCCAAGTTTTGCCTCTTGTAACTAAGTCACTGCCTTGGGCTTTTGTTAGGAAGTTCAGTTTGATTACCTACAGTCCTCCTAGGTTACGTGAAGTCTTGTTCTCCTTTTGGGTAGTATGGTGTCCTATGTATGACATGCACCTTATGAATGTTTTGTCTGTTTTCTGGGGAGAGCCCTTTCCGCTCCTCGGAGCTTACTAGAGTGATATGCTAATGTTAGACTTTGGACTTACTGTCAAACATCAGTCATGTGTATGGAGTTCTGTGAGCCTACCGGGGACAACGAGCCAGTACCTGGGCTCCCTCAGAGAGGCATGGGGAACAATGGCCTATAGAAACCCTCGTGTGGCTGGAAGCATTCTGTCTGCCATCGACCGGGTCAGGTTCCCGGAAAGGTAAGCATCCCAAAATGAACCCCCTATTCTGGTGAAATTATTGCTACTAAAAGCTGAACATGTGGATAGAACTCCTCTAAAAGAAACGAGCGAACGATCAGGATGTCACATGTTACCACGTTGCTGTCTGCGCAGCTCCCCCCTTCCCAGGAGGGGGAAGGAGGAGCCCCAGACCCCTCACGCCGGCTATCCACTCGTCAGTTCTAAGGCCGATGCTAAAGGCTGAGGTTGTGTGCTCTGGCTCCGGTGGTTGTTTCAGCACTGTACCTAGAGTGTGGTGACCGTCTTCTAGGTGGTGCCTGAGCCGGGAGTGATTCTCCAATACTCGGGCTGCATGCGCCTAGGGTTTCCTTTCCTAGGTGCCCTGTAAGTACTGCCCTTGGGGCTTGGGGTTACCTTCCACAAGTTCCTTGGGTTCTGTCCCTGCTAGGCCATTTACTGCTTGGTTTTCGGCTGCCCATTGTGTGCAAGGGTGTTCTGTCTCCCGTGTTCGCTTTGGGGTAGGGGCAGTTTGCACTGGTAGGGGCACAGGGTACTGTGCAGCTTGTTTTCACCAATCTTAGCGGCCGGCTCCGTTCCACCTGGGTACACTGTCCTCTTGTGCAGTTTTCTTTTTGTTTGTCTGCCTGGTGGGGGGGGGGTGTCTGCCTTGGTTCTTGCCCTGTGTAGAGTATTCTTCCTTCTTACGGTAGTTCCCCATGCTAGGTCCCCCATGAGTGTACACATCCCGGGGGTTCAGTAATAGAAAATTGTTTGGTATTTGTAGGCGCCGGTTAGCAGTATCCTGCCTGGGATTACCTGGGCGTGAGTCCCTGTTGGTAAATGCTCAGGACCCTGGGAAACCCCGAGGGGGCGCGTGGGTCCAGTGGATGTGGCCCCGGAGTCCCTCCTTGCTTTGTGTGAGTTCGAGGGTTGCTCTGTCCCCTTGTCTCAGGGTGACACTCTATTTTGCCTCCGTCTGCTGCCTGTTGGGTCGGTGGCACCTTTGGCCCGGAGCCCTGCAAGTTTTGTTGCTTGTTTGTGGCTCGATTACCCAGTCTTATGCTGACTATGCAGGGTGCAGGCAGCATGGTCGTTGCAAGTTTAGTGGTGCAATGTGCTAGGTCGTTTGCTCCCCGAGAGCCCCAGGGCTGCCTCGTTTTGGTTGGTGTGTCGGGGCTTGGGGGTGTTGGACGCTAAGGTTTTGTTTCTTCCGTGCCCCCTTGTCTTTCCCCTGTTAAGGTCCCCCCCCCCTCCCTGCATCCGGATTCTTACCGTTTGTGGGTTCGGGGTCGGGTCGGGGTGGGGCTTCGCTGGTCTTGAGGCTTGGGCAGTCTCGGATTCCCCCTTTCGGGGTAGCGATGGGGGCATTCGAGCCTGTTCCTCCAGTCGTGTTGTATGAGTCTGCCAGTGGGCTCCCTTCCTTAGTATTTGTCTGGTTACCCAGGCCTTTTTTTGTGAGGCTGGGGCATTGGGAGAACGGCTTGGCCCTGAGGCCTCTCTTGTGGGTTCCCGGAGCTGGTGAGGGGCTGACATTTGGACCCCTCCTAGGTTTTTCTACCCTTTGGGCGGGGCTTGCGGTTACAAGGAGTAGATTTTTCTTCCCCCCCCCCTCTCCGTGCATGTTTTTGGGAGTCGGCCCCTCCCCAGGATCGGTTCCTCGTCCCTTGGATCAGTTGGGTTCATCCCGTTGGTGGGTATGTTTCTCCACCCCTCAGTCATGTTTTCCTCTTCTCGGGGATCTGCTTGACTTTTGGTCTCGGGTGCGACTTTGCCTTCCGTGCCTTCGTGCTTCGTTTGCTTCTTATGTTCAAGAAGGATCGGGAAGGTTTTGTTTCTTCCCATATTCTTGGACCATCTGTCGTCTTCCGGTCCATTCTGGGGCTTGCTGGTCCTTCTCCAAGTTTTTCGTTTTTCGGTCGTGTTTCATTCTTTTGTGTTTGTCTCTTCTCACTGTACACTCTCCTGCGCTGCACAGGGTTGCCAGATTTGGCTCCTTGTAGCCCGGTTGGGCTCTTTGTAGCCCAAATGGGACGCTGTGCTGTTTTTTTTTTTGCTCCTTCCTGCTCTTTTCGACTATGGTTGGCGGCTGCCCTGTGTACTCTCGTATGAGTTTATCATTAACGACACTATTGTGTCGGGTATGTTGTAGCTGGTCGGCCGAGCAGACAGCACACTGGACTTGTGATCCTGTGGTCCCGGGTTCGATCCTGGGTGCCAGCGAGAAACAATGGGCAGAGTTTTTCACCCTATGCCCCTGTTACCTAGCAGTAAATAGGTACCTGGGAGTTAGTCAGCTGTCACGGGCTGCTTCCTGGGGGTGGAGGTTTGGTCAAGGACCGGCTGTGGGGACACTAAAAAAAAAAGCCCCGAAATCAATTCAAGATAACCTCAAGGTAGTTGTGTTGCGGGAGTTGGGCTCTCGCTTTTTGGTCCTGCTTCTCACCTGTCATTCACTCATGTGCAGGTTCCTGGGCCTGCTGGGCTCTATCATATCTGCACTTGAAGCTGTGTGTGGTGTTATCCTCTACCACATCGCTTCCTCATGCGTTCCACTTGTCTCCTACTGACACTGCCATACTTCTTTCCCTTGTCTCTTTGGCTCATTTGGGGTCTCATTCCACCGGTGTCCCTTGGTGCGTGTGTGTCCCTGGGGTCCCGTAGATGGTCTTTCTCTATTTTATCGCTTCCTTTTGGGACTCTTTGATGTGGAGATCATATACTCGTAGCTCGTCCTCCTTGGTTCAGGTACTGGTGTGTTGGAGTACCTTTGCACCTTTTTTTTCCTTTTCGTCTTGTGTTGGGACGTGTCATATGCCTGTGTTGTTGGCGTGGCTTGTTGACGGCGGTTGTTCCATCTCCTTTGCCAGCTTGGGTTTCTGGCTTTGGCCAGAAGCTCCGTGGCCGCACCCAAGATCTTCCCGTGGCTCCGCTTCTTCTAAGGCTCGATAGGCCGTGGCGAGACCGGTTCGGTTCTGCCTCGAGTGTCTCGCCTTCTGTTAGTGGTCGGGTGGCTTCGTTGATGGTGTCCCACCTGCGTGCTTCTTCTTGGTGGCAGTGTGGGGTTTTTGGTGGTCCTTTCTTTTCCTTCTGTCCCTTCTTCGTTAGCTGCATTTGTTTGCGTGGCCTTTTCCTTTTCTTGTGGAGGTTTGGGGCTGTCATCTTGCCCCATACTGTCGCCTCGTATCGTGTGGCGCTGGCGGAGCCGCTTCGGCTTGCTTTCGGTTTTGATGTTACTTCTACCCTGTTTTCCCAAGCTGTCTCGTGCATTGTTTCACCTCTGGCCTGCTCTAGCGCCACTTGAGCCGTCCTGGTCATTGGACAGAGTGCTCTTTTCTCTTCTCCTTGGTTTGTTGTGGTCCCTTCGGTTCAGGTTTATTCTCCAAGGCTCCTTTTCTGTTGGCATTGACCTCTGGGGATAGAGTTGGGGAGCTAAATGCTCTCCTCTGGCGCAGGGGTTTCTGCTCTTTTGGTCTTCGTGATGATTTTGTTCGTCTCCAGCCGTCTCCTTTTCTGGCGAGGATTGAGACTGCTGTTTTCCGGAGGGGTTCCCTGGGTTATTGATGCTTGGTTGGTTGGGCCGGGGTTGCATCATGTTTTGTGTTCGGTGGTGGCTTTTTGCCGTTACTTGCGCACCTCAGCCATTGTGTCCGGGGACGCTCTTTAGGTTGATCCAGTTTCCCTTCTTCCCTGTTTCCGGGTGCCGGTCTCCCAGATCGTCCACAGAGTTCTTCAGGTTTTTGGTGGTCGAACAGGGTACTGGCTGCTAGTTACCTCATGCACGTCCCTAGGCCTAGTTGGGCCTGTGTCATTTTGGGTCAGCAGTTGTAGCCAGTTGTCTCGACTTCGAGTTGTGGAGTGAGCAACGGCCGTCTCCTGGGTAAGTCCCTATACTCTTCCTCTGTGGGTAGATAGCTCTGGGAGCCGAAGGGGCTCCCCCTGAAAACCAGTGTTGAATTTAATGAAACGCCATTTTCTGGGTGAGACCCGGAGGCTCACCGGCATCCCTCCTTCCATCCGGTCGGCATTTTTTTTTTTTTTGTGGTTTTGACATCCAGCCTCAGAACTGACGGGTGAATAGCTGGAGTGAGGGGTCTGGGGCACCCCCTGTCCCTCTGTCCCCCTCCCGGGGAGCTGCGCAGACAGCGGCGCGGCGACGTGAAGTCATGATCGTTTGCTTGTTTCTTTGACGGGAGTTCTATCCATTTGTTCGGCTTTTGGTAGCAATAATTTCACCAGAATAGGAGTTTGTTTTGGGATGCTTACCTTTCTGGGTGCCTGACCCGGTCGATGGCAGACATAGAATGCCTCCAACCACACAGGGGTTTCTATAGGCCATTGCTCCCTATGCCTTTCTGAGGGGGCCAGGTTCTGGCAATCCAAAAATATGCAGTCTGCCCATCCCTCTCTTTCTTGCCTGATTTTTGTTGCCTGGTCGTAGCCTCTGCCTCCCTCCCTCCTTGGTGCTCCCTACATACCTACCACCCAGCCTCTGCCTGCCTCCCTCCCTCCTTGCTGCTCCCTCCATACCTACCACCCAGCCTCTGCCTCCCTCCCTCCCTCCTTGCTGCTCCCACCATACCTACCACCCAGCCTCTGCCTCCCTCCCTCCCTCCTTGCTGCTCCCTCCATACCTACCACCCAGCCTCTGCCTCCCTCCCTCCCTCCCTCCTTGGTGCTCCCTCCATACCTCCCAGGATAATGAATTGGGAGGAAACTCTATAAATTTTTTATACCAGACCGACAGAGAATTCAAAAGGAGGAGCATGGAGAGTGTATGGAACTGGATGCCAGATCCACTTGCACTCCAGAATTACAGGTACAATTACACACCGAAAGGGAGCTACAACTACGACAGGCAACTGCGCTACAACAATCAGTACTGGTCAGAACAAACTTATTATGTCCACGCATAATGGGCTTGCCGAAAAAGTCTCCTAGTCAAACTATCACTAATATAGTAACCTCATTCATCTTTGCCAACATACAAGGACTGAAAACAAGAACAAACAACAAAGTACAGTTCATAAATGTCCTTCTCACGGAGTCAAATGCAGTATTTGGAGCTTTCACAGAAACCCATGCAGGGGAATTGTTGGACAGTGAGATCTGGATTCCAGGATATAACCTATACAGGTGTGATAGGAAAAGTAGGTCACATGGAGGAGTGGGTCTGTATATTAGGGAAGACCTTGTATGCTCGGAGCTCCTAAACGTTACAAATGAGGTGGTAGAGGTACTGGGATTAAAAATAGAGAAAACAAATTTAGTGATTATTCTAATATACAAACCGCCAGATGCAACGGCTGAGGAGTTCACAGAACAGATAAACAAAATAGAGAATAGCCTTGATAATTTGGAGAACCCGATACCTGATATTATCTTCCTAGGTGACTTCAACTTGCCTAGTCTCAGGTGGAAAATAGCAAACAATAATATTATACCAGGAAATCTATCGGGACCTAACCAACCACAGATTAGAGAACTACTTACATTCTGTGACAAATTTTCACTCATTCAGCAGATATCGGAACCAACGAGAAATGAAAATATTTTAGATTTGGTCTTTACGAACAACGAAGACATTATCAGAGACATTATGATATCAGATACCACATATTCAGATCACAAGCTCATTGAAGTGCAAACGACCATCAATACTCAGAATAGACCTCAAACGTTGATAAAGCGAAAGGAGCTATTCAGTAAATTCAATTTTAATAATAAAAGGATAGACTGGGAGATAATAAACAGGGAACTTACAAACATTCCATGGGAAACTGTTTTAAGTAATAAAAGTCCTACAGAAGGAATAGAAAAACTGACTTCGGAAGCGTATCAAGTCTGTCTGAAACATGTTCCTTTGAGGAAAGCCAGAAAGAGATCTAACGTAGAAAGAGAACGCAGACGACAGTATAAACGCAGGAAAAAAATAACAGAACTGCTTATGCAGACACGAATTTCCCGTCAAAGAAGGAATAATTTAAATAGGGAGATTGAAGATATCGAGCGGAAATTGAAACACTCATATGAAACTGAAGAAAGGCAGTTAGAACAGAAAGCAATTCAGGAAATAAAGAAAAATCCAAAATATTTCTTCTCATATGCGAAATCAAAAGCAAAAACCACTGCCAGTATTGGACCTATTCGTACAAGTGAAGGTTCATACACGGAGGATGACAAAGAAATTAGTGAAATCCTAAAAAAGCAGTATGAGGACATGTTTAGCACTCCAATAAACAACATGAAAGTGGAAGATCCAGATAATTTCTTTATGCGGAATATTCAAACCCCTGTAAATATAACTGATATCAACACGAGCGCACTAAATTTTGAAAGAGAAATTGAAAACATGCCCATGCACTCGGCCCAGGTCCTGACTCATGGAATTCAATATTTATAAAGAAATGCAAAGTGCCGGTAGCACAGGCACTCAGTATAGTGTGGAGGAAGAGCTTGGACACGGGGGAGATACCAGATGCACTTAAAGTAGCAGACATAGCCCCTCTACACAAGGGAGGGAGCAAAGCATTAGCAAAGAATTGTAGACCAGTTGCACTAACATCGCACATCATAAAAGTATTTGAGAGAGTGATTAGGAGTCGGGTCACCAATTTCATGGAGACCAATGACCTTCACAACCCAGGCCAACATGGATTTCGAGCGGGAAGATCGTGCCTCTCACAGCTACTTGAGCACTACGACAAAGTCACTGAGGCATTAGAAGAAAAACAGAATGCTGATGTGATATACACGGACTTCGCAAAGGCTTTCGATAAATGTGACCATGGCGTGATAGCACACAAAATGAAGTCAATGGGAATAACTGGTAAAGTAGGACGCTGGATACTCAGTTTTCTGTCAAACAAGACTCAGCGAGTAACGGTCAACCATATAAAATCTAGTCCAAGTGCAGTTAAAAGCTCTGTACCTCAGGGTACAGTCCTTGCACCGCTGCTTTTCCTTATTCTCATATCAGATATAGACAAAAATACAAGTCACAGTTTCGTATCATCCTTTGCAGATGACACAAAAATCAGTATGAAAATTACCTCGGCTGAAGACATTGAAAAACTTCAAGCTGATATTAATAAAGTTTTCGACTGGGCATCAGAAGATAACATGATGTTTAACAGTGATAAATTCCAGGTACTCAGGTACGGTAAAAATGAGGACCTTAAACATAATACAGAGTACAAAACACAATCAAATGTACCCATAGTAGGAAAACAGCATGTAAAGGATTTGGGAATAATAATGCCTGACGACCTAACGTTTAAGGAGCATAACCAAGCAAATATTGCATTTTAAATACTTACATTTCTGTCCGAAGCAGAGACATCGGAAGACCCCGAAAAGCCAACCGGCAGGGCAAGCCAGGAAAACCGAAGAAGGCATAAGGGTTGTCACCAGAACAGTATCCGAACCAAGGGGTACGAGCAACTAAAATAGACCAAGACAAATAAGCGCACCATAGGACACAGGCTGAAAGAACACCCAAGAAGCCAAGGAACGCACAAAGAACACCCCTGCGGCAGAGGAGGAAACAAATGGAATGCACGAGGAAGGGAAACGGTACAAACCTCCCCCCCACCTACAGCAGCAAGTGCAGGCAAAACCAACCAAAGGAGATGCCAGGGAAGCGATTGGGGAGAGGCAGGACGAAAGAGCTGAAGCACAAACCCCAGGAAACAACCAGGGGTGGACAATCAGGAAGGGACAGAAACCCAATGCACAAGGAAGGGGCCAAGCCAGGGATCCGAAGACCACGAAAAATAACAAGCAAACCCCCATACGCAAACCCTAGGCACAAAACAGCAGCAAAGTGCCACACCACAACCAGACAAAGGAACAATGACACGCACCGCAAAACACGTTACCAATGCACATGTGCAGCAGCAACAAGCACCACTGCAACATGTAACACGTAAACAGCAACTCGCCTCTGCAAAGGCAGAGAACGGTGCAGGCAGACCCCAGACAGGGCCAACGGAGACAACAGAACCCAGCAGGCCCAGGAACCTGCACACCAGGCGACCAACGGCGGAGATACCTGCTGGATGGGATTCTAGGTGTTCATTTACACCCCAAGCCCGGCCCAAGGCTAGGCCAGACTTGAGAGGGTGCTCCACTAGGCTGTTGCTTGGAGCAGCCCGCAGGCCCACATACCCACCACAGTCAGGATGGGCCGGAACCTCTATTCGAAAACAGGCTAGTGTTCCTTGGAAGTCCACGGATGTACCAGCAATATGGCGTATGCTCGCAGGTAGGGCGTGTAACAAACGCAGACCTCCGATGGTTATACAGTGTCCCCCGATTGTGCCTAAGGCACCACTGCACTCCACTGGTACTATACCTGGTACCTGGTTACCTGGTTGATGAGGTTCTGGGAGGAGTTCTACTCCCCAAGCCCGGCCCGAGGCCAGGCTTGACTTGAGAGTTTGGTCCACTAGGCTGTTGCTTGGCGCGGCCTGCAGGCCCACATACCCACCACAGCCCGGTTGGTCCGGCACTCCTTGGAGGAATAAATCTAGTTTCCTCTTGAAGATGTCCACGGTTGTTCCGGCAATATTTCTTATGCTTGCTGGGAGGGTGTTGTACAACCTCGGACCTCTGATGTTTATACAGTGTTCTCTGATTGTGCCTATGGCACCTCTGCTCTTCACTGGTTCTATTCTGCATTTTCTTCCATATCGTTCACTCCAGTACGTTGTTATTTTACTGTGTAAATTTGGTACTTGGCCCTCCAATATCTTCCAGGTGTATATTATTTGATATCCAGCATGTTCTTCCATATAGGCAGAACCCAAGAGCCAAAGCTCAACCTCACAAGCACAATGTGACCATGTCTTTTTGGGAATAAAGTATGCAATGCGTTATAATCTGGAAGAAAATATGACGATCGATGCAATTGAAAAAACTGACTTTAGGAGAGGACATTATGGCAACCTTAGAAAATTTTTTACTGAGTATAATTGGACAGACTTGTTGCTAGGCAAGGAAGTGAATGAGATGTAAGTCAAGTTTTGTGAAATACTGTATATGATAAAGGCACAAAAAAATTTATACCAGAACAGAGAAGCAGAACTAGGAAACAGGATTGGTTCAACAGAAAGTGCGAGAGGGCCAGAGACCAAGACACAAAAATGGAATCAATACAGGAAGAGGCCTAACCCCCAAACATACCAGCGATACAAAGATGCGAGAAACAACTACACGGCAGTGAGGAGAGAGGCAGAAAGAAATTTTGAAAAAGGGATTGCAGACAAATGTAAAACAGAACCAGGTCTATTCTATAAATTCATAAACAACAAATTACAGGTAAAGGATAATATTCAGAGGTTGAAAATGGGAAATAGATTCACGGAAAATGAAAAGGAAATGTGTGAAACATTAAACGAAAAGTTCCAAAGTGTGTTTGTACAAAGTGAAATCTTCAGGGAAACAGATACAATAAGAATTCCAGAGAACAACAGAGCACATAGGTGTCTAGAGACGAAGTGGAAAAAATGCTCAATTAGCTAAATAAGAACAAAGCAGTTGGTCCAGATGGAGTTTCACCATGGGTTCTGAGAAAATGTGCACCTGAGCTCAGCGTTCCTCTTCAACTGATTTTTCAGGCATCCCTGTTTACAGGAGTTGTAGCTGATGTGTGGAAAAAGGCTAAAATAGTTCCAATCTACAAAAGTGGAAACAGGGAAGACCCCCTTAATTATAGACCGGTATCATTGACAAGTGTAATAGTCAAAATATTGGAAAAAATAATTAAATCTAAATGGGCAGAACACCTGGAGAGAAATGATATAATATCAGACAGACAGTATGGTTTTCGATCTGGAAAATCCTATGTATCGAATTTACTCAGTTTCTATGATCGAGCAACAGAGATATTACAGGAAAGAGATGGTTGGGTTGACTGCATCTATCTGGACCTAAAAAAGGCTTTCGACAGAGTTCCACATAAGAGGTTGTTCTGGAAACTGGAAAATATTGCAGGAGTGACAGGTACACTTCTAACATGGAATGAAAAATTTTCTGACCGATAGAAAAATGAGGGCTGTGATCAGAGGCAATGTATCGGACTGGAGAAATGTCACAAGTGGAGTACCACAGGGTTCAGTTCTTGCACCAGTGATGTTTATCGTCCACATAAATGATCTACCAGTTGGTAAACAGAATTATATGAACATGTTTGCTGATGATGCTAAGATAATAGGAAGGATAAGAAACTTAGATGATTGTCATGCCCTTCAAGATGACCTGGACAAAATAAGTATATGGAGCACCACTTGGCAATGGAATTTAATGTTAATAAATGCCATGTTATGGAATGTGGAATAGGAGAACAGACCCCACACAACCTATATATTATTTGACCAGACCACACACTAGAAGGTGAAGAGACGACGACGTTTCGGTCCGTCCTGGACCATTCTCAAGTCGATTGTGATGAGGGAGTAGAGACAGGCAATAAATAGGCAAGAGAGAGCTGAGGAGCAAAGTATGGTGTAGTAGAGGGGATAGTAATAACAATAAGAGCTGCAGAAGGCCTATTGGCCCATACGAGGCAGCTCCTATTAAAACCACCGAATGAGAAGGAGATAGGAATAAGAAGAGGATAGCAAGGGAGCGTAGGAGAAGAGATAAGAAAAGGAAAGAGAAAGAAAATAGGAGGGGTAGGCTTATGTTAGGTCACGTTTGTTAGAAAGATTAGAGCATTTGAGTATATACTGTGAAAGGGAAGAGTCCACAGCAACAAAGCCAGGACTCAAGTTCATGTTGGGTACATTGTGTATTAGAGCCGATTCCACAAGACGGCGTCTGTGTAGAGTAGAGGCAGGAAAGATTATTTTGGAGGAAGACCAATCAATGGGATGATTAGAATCCCTCACATGGCAGAAGAGAGCATTGTTAGTGTCTGCAGACTTCACACATCTCTTGTGTTCTTTAAGTCTGTCATTCAGTGAACGGCCAGTTTCGCCAAAGTATTGGAGAGGACAAGACGAACAGGAAATAGAGTAGACACCAGCAGCATTAGAAGCAGGAGGAGCAGTGTGAACTAGATTACTACGATGTGTGTTAGTTTGTCGGAAGGCGAGTTTAATGTCAAGAGGACGAAAGGTATTGGTAAAAGTTTTGAGTTCAGATATGAAGGGAAGGCATAGTACAGTGCTACTAGTGTTGGAAGCAGGTTTAGGATGAAAGAAATTTCGTTTAGCTTGAGAGTAGGCACAGTTGATGAAATGCAAAGGATAACCAAGGCGAGAGAATGATTTGTAGATAAAGGCAAATTCAGAATCAAGAAACTGAGGGTCGCTGATGCATAGAGCGCGGAGGAAGAGAGAGACGAGGACATTTTTCTTAACAGAAGGAGGATGGTAGGAAAAGAAGTGAATGTACATGCCACTATGCATGGGTTTACGGTAGACAGAGAAGATACAAAGCAAAGCAAGGGGACAGTAAATTATACAAACACACATAAAAGCTTTGGGGACTAATAATTAAATATAAACTATGGATCCCTCCACAAACTCCCCCAATACAAAGGTGCTTCGTATCCTCAGTTGGAACATAGCATCACTCAGGAAAAGACTTCCTGATCTCCACCACAAAGTGACGACCGAGCCCATTGATGTCGTCTGCCTTCAGGAGTGCAGAGTACCCACCAGGTCTCCACCCCCTAAATTACCCTCCTGTGTTGTCTATAACCTTAAATCCAGTCACTCTTGTATTTTGTATGTTAAGAAGTCCCTTCCTCACCAGCTACTCCCAGCCAAGTCAACTGAAGGGCTTCAGTATCATGGTGTGAGGATCTACGTGGGGAACTCTGCCCTCAATATCTTTAACCTGTATGCTCCTAGTGATAAGTTTAATTATACTGACCTTCCTATCTGTATTCAGACTGAGCCTACCATCATTATAGGTGATTATAACGCTAGGCATAGAAATATTGGTAATTCGCAGTTCAGCAATCGTAACGGCAACCAACTGTTGTCGCTATTTTTTTTTTTTTTTTTATTTTTTATTTTTACATGCAAGCATGCGAATTAAATACAATAAAAACAAAGAAACACAGTATAAACCACAGAGAACAAACCCCATCAGCCAGAAGGGCCGACAGCACAGCATAACAAAGTACAAAACTCAAAAATGTACAGAACAAAAAGTAAACACAGTCAGCAAAAAATATAAACAAAATCAGTAAGGCTCATAGCAAAACAGTACAAAAACCATCGGTACAACAAACAAACCTAACATCGGCCTGAAGGACCGAGACCCAAAATACACTGCAATACACAAATGAAACAGAGAAGAAATAATAATTCAAGAACAGAGATCTCACCTCATAGCCAGAAGGGCACATAAATCAACAAATTAAATATACATGAACAAGAAAAGGCATAGCCAAAAGAGCACAGAAGACAACAAAATAAAGAAACATAGAACATGAAAATGCATAGCCAAAAGAACAGGGACATTTAGAAAACCTCGGCCTGAAGGGCACACAATACACATCACATAACAAACATCACATAACATACGAAAATCCAAGATACACCCGATAGAAACCGCAAGCACACAGACTATCAGTCCTGTGCATACTTTTCCGGCCACTCTGCAGCCGGGAAAAGAATACAATACGCCTCCCATATCGCCATAATATATTCCGGAATAGGGGGACTAAGGGCCGTCCGAGGATCGGGCATTGAAAGCGGCACACCCTTAGCAAATACATTATACGCCGGAACCCAGACAGTCGTGGGGCACCACGGAATAGGCTCCACTATGTCATGAAAGGTAATACCTATAGGGTTGGATGTCTCATGATACTCCGTGCCGTCGGCTAAGATGAACGGGATAGGCTTCTTTTTACCGGCGCAGGCAACGGGCAGCGCACTTGTAACCGCGGCAGCCTCACAGGGCTGCTCATCAACCACCGGACGGGACACTCGTGGGGGCTCCTCACCCCGAACATCCTTCCGCAGAACCAACACGAGGTCCCGACTTGCACCAGCACCCTCTTCACCAACCACTGGAGGTGCAACCACCCCCCACTGCGGGGAACTGCCGACAGAAGCCACAGGAGGCGAATCATAGACACAGCCCTCGGCATCAGCAGATATATGGACGTCAGCGGCCACTACCTCAAGTCCTGATAACCCATCAGCGCCAGAATCCACCTCATCAGCCCATGCAGTAGATGAGCGCCTGGATCTCTTGGGCACCGGGCGCACATCCTCGGAACCGGAAGTGGACCCAGACCCACGGGCATCACAAGCCGCTCGTACGCGTCTGACGACTGCAGCAGCTTCAACCGCAGGGGGAACCGGACCACACACAACCAGGGACCCCTCAGCTACTTCAGCATCCGGGATCCGAGTCGAGGAGATAGGGCCAGGCGCAGCACCGGAAGACAGGGGAGCAGGCGCAGAGGAGGGCGCAAGACCACGGGCCACTGGAGCAGCAGGGACAGGGATACGAACAGGATCAGGGGAATCCACTGATCTCATCGCAACAGCCGGAGGAGGGCCAGCGACATCCGGGGAAACGTCAGGAGACGCCGGGGAGCCGCAGCAACGAGCCGGGCGGGCTCCACATCCCCGAAGTCCCCGTCCAGTGGAAGCGGCGGGAAATCCTCTTCCCGAAAGAGGTTGACAGGTGCAACCGGATCCGCCTCGCACCCTGCAGCCTGATGCCCCATCAATCCACACCGGAAACAGGTCCGAGGCTGCCGGGCATAGTACACCCGGATGTAGCATCCCAGAAGCCGGACCGAAGACGGAATGTCCGACCGCAGACGCATGCCCAAGGTGCGAATATTCGTCCGCCTTCCGGCGTACTTCCCGGAGGATAACGTATTTACCCTCACACTGACGACGGGCCCAAATCGCTGGAAATAACGCCGCAGAAGCTCTTCGGGAAACTCCAAGGGCGCCCCATGCACGCTGACATAGGTCAGCGCACCACTCCGGTCTGATATGGCGACTGAGCCGGTACCTCCTGGCAAGGGCAGCGAGCGCCCCTCGTAACGACTGAGGAAGGCACGATATACCTCCTCCGTCGCCAGCTTGATGACAACGCGATGCGCAGTCACCAGCTCAATCCCGTCAACATCTAGCACCGGGACATGCAGCAAGTCACACAGTACCTCCGCAACCTCCGGATACCCAGCACGGCCAGAGAATTCCAGTCCGACCGAGTTCACACGCTTGATCGCTGGTAGGGGACCACCCATGGTGAACCCAACACCTGCCACGTCTGCACACCGCCCGGCAGGCAACAACACTGGGGGTGGGGGGGGCAGCTACGCCCCGCCACCTGGCGATCAAACGGCAGACTACCCTAGCAGTCACGGAGGGACACGTCCGCACTCCTTCTTATGTTAGGTCACGTTTGTTAGAAAGATTAGAGCATTTGAGTATATACTGTGAAAGGGAAGAGTCCACAGCAACAAAGCCAGGACTCAAGTTCATGTTGGGTACATTGTGTATTAGAGCCGATTCCACAAGACGGCGTCTGTGTAGAGTAGAGGCAGGAAAGATTATTTTGGAGGAAGACCAATCAATGGGATGATTAGAATCCCTCACATGGCAGAAGAGAGCATTGTTAGTGTCTGCAGACTTCACACATCTCTTGTGTTCTTTAAGTCTGTCATTCAGTGAACGGCCAGTTTCGCCAAAGTATTGGAGAGGACAAGACGAACAGGAAATAGAGTAGACACCAGCAGCATTAGAAGCAGGAGGAGCAGTGTGAACTAGATTACTACGATGTGTGTTAGTTTGTCGGAAGGCGAGTTTAATGTCAAGAGGACGAAAGGTATTGGTAAAAGTTTTGAGTTCAGATATGAAGGGAAGGCATAGTACAGTGCTACTAGTGTTGGAAGCAGGTTTAGGATGAAAGAAATTTCGTTTAGCTTGAGAGTAGGCACAGTTGATGAAATGCAAAGGATAACCAAGGCGAGAGAATGATTTGTAGATAAAGGCAAATTCAGAATCAAGAAACTGAGGGTCGCTGATGCATAGAGCGCGGAGGAAGAGAGAGACGAGGACATTTTTCTTAACAGAAGGAGGATGGTAGGAAAAGAAGTGAATGTACATGCCACTATGCATGGGTTTACGGTAGACAGAGAAGATACAAAGCAAAGCAAGGGGACAGTAAATTATACAAACACACATAAAAGCTTTTGGGGACTAATAATTAAATATAAACTATGGATCCCTCCACAAACTCCCCCATACAAAGGTGCTTCGTATCCTCAGTTGGAACATAGCATCACTCAGGAAAAGACTTCCTGATCTCCACCACAAAGTGACGACCGAGCCCATTGATGTCGTCTGCCTTCAGGAGTGCAGAGTACCCACCAGGTCTCCACCCCCTAAATTACCCTCCTGTGTTGTCTATAACCTTAAATCCAGTCACTCTTGTATTTTGTATGTTAAGAAGTCCCTTCCTCACCAGCTACTCCCAGCCAAGTCAACTGAAGGGCTTCAGTATCATGGTGTGAGGATCTACGTGGGGAACTCTGCCCTCAATATCTTTAACCTGTATGCTCCTAGTGATAAGTTTAATTATACTGACCTTCCTATCTGTATTCAGACTGAGCCTACCATCATTATAGGTGATTATAACGCTAGGCATAGAAATATTGGTAATTCGCAGTTCAGCAATCGTAACGGCAACCAACTGTTGTCGCTATTAGGTAGTCACGATGATGCACAGATTGTGGGTGACCTTGAACCGACGCATATCTACGGAGGTATTCTTGATCTATGTCTCGGTTTCAACGTCTCCCACACCGTCTGTGCCTCGTCAATAGTGCCAGATATGGCGTCTGATCATCTGGCCATATTAGCCACTGTAAGCATTGGCAGCGCTATCCTCCCCGGAGGAGTGTTCAAGCGGAAGAGGCTGGCTGTGCCCATCGATCAACGAGACAATTTTGTTGCTCATGTGTCAGAATGGTACAGTTCATCTGAGCATTCATCAGTTGAAGATTTTAACAATGAGCTCACAGGTACTATCGAGCAGTTTATAGAATCACTTGATCCATCGTCTATGCCACGTAACCCAAATTACACTGGTCATAGCACTTATGCTTATTATAATGATTCTAAATTGCATGCACTAAAACGCACTGCCAGAAGAATTGGACTAGCTTATAGAAGGACCCGCACTGCTGAAATGCTTAAGC
The DNA here is from genome assembly GCA_020271785.1 of Procambarus virginalis. NCBI lineage: Eukaryota > Metazoa > Arthropoda > Malacostraca > Decapoda > Cambaridae > Procambarus > Procambarus virginalis. The sequence goes on from WNGS01166724.1 coordinate 86,421, forward strand.
TCTTTCAAACGGCTCTGGCTGAGGCCAGGGAACGTATGGTGGAGCTGAGGCAGACAGACTGGGAAACTTTTGTCAGTGGTCTCAATTCTCACACGCCACTAAGTCGAGCATGGAAGGATATCAATAAGATCAAAGGGAAAAATGCTGCAGAGATTGCGCACCCTAATCCTCTGCACAGAGCAAATGAGCTTGTTGATGCTTGGGCCACCACCTCCAGCTTTGACAGTCTTCCTCTACTCACACAGAACGAATTGAATAATAAATATGCTGATAGAGCAAGGCTCCTTGACTTCATGCTTCATCAAGAGGATGACTGTGACATGCTTTTTACTGAATACGAACTAGACTCTGCTCTACATAAAGGCAAAGCTACATCACCCGGGGAGGATGGAGTTACTTACGGCATACTGCGTATGCTTCTGCTAGTTCCAGGGAATCCCTTGCTTGAATTGTATAATATGAGCTATGTAACTGGGGAGCTTCCAAAGTCATGGACCAACAGTCTTATTATTCCCATTCCTAAACCAAACCAGCAGAGTGCTTTTCGCCCAGTCTCCCTCACTAGTTGTCTCTGTAAGTGTCTTGAGAGGATGGTTCTCAACCGTCTCCTTTACAGAATTAGTAACATGTTGTCTCCCCAGATATATGGCTTTACGCATGGAAAGAGTGTACATCACTGTATTACCACATTCCTCACCCTGCATACTGATAGATCATACACCACTTTCCTAGATCTTAAGTCAGCCTTTGACATTGCTAACCCACTCGTCATTCTGAGCGAACTTGCTAAAATGAATGTTGGAGGATGGCTTTTACGGTGGATAAGAGGCTATCTATCCAACAGGAAGTCATCTGTACTATTCCAAGGGCATAGGAGTGTAACGAGAGATTTTGAACTTGGCACTCCACAGGGAGGTGTCCTCAGTCCTACTCTGTTCAATGTGTTAATCAATGCACTTCTAAACTCAGTAACTATAGCCC
>WNGS01166728.1:0-24432 GCA_020271785.1 Procambarus virginalis
TGCCCTGGTTAGTCACACCATGCCCTGGTGAGTGTCACCATGCCCTTATTAGTGTCACCATGCCCTGGTGAATGTCACCATGCCCTGGTTAGTGTCACCAGCCCTGGTGAGTGTCACCATGCCCTGGTGAATGTCACCATGCCCTGGTTAGTGTCACCATGCCCTGGTTAGTGTCACCATGCCCTGGTTAGTGTCACCATGCCCTGGTTAGTGTCACCATGCCCTGGTGAGTGTCACCATGCCCTGGTGAGTGTCACCATGCCCTGGTGAGTGTCACCATGCCCTGGTGAGTGTCACCATGCCCTGGTGAGTGTCACCATGCCCTGGTTAATGTCACCATGCCCTGGTTAGTGTCACCATGCCCTGGTTAGTGTCACCATGCCCTGGTGAGTGTCACCATGCCCTGGTGAGTGTCACCATGCCCTGGTGAGTGTCACCATGCCCTGGTGAGTGTCACCATGCCCTGGTGAGTGTCACCATGCCCTGGTTAGTGTCACCATGCCCTGGTCAGTGTCACCATGCCCTGGTGAGTGTCACCATGCCCTGGTTAGTGTCACCATGCCCTGGTTAGTGTCACCATGTCCTGGTAATGTCACCATGCCCTGGTGAGTGTCACCATGCCCTGGTGAGTGTCACCATGCCCTGTTGAGTGTCACCATGCCCTGGTGAGTGTCACCATGCCCTGGTGAGTGTCACCATGCCCTGGTTAGTGTCACCATGCCCTGGTGAGTGTCACCATGCCCTGGTGAGTGTCACCATGCCCTGGTGAGTGTCACCATGCCCTGGTGAGTGTCACCATGCCCTGGTGAGTGTCACCATGCCCTCGACAGTGTCACCATGCCTTGGTCAGTGTCACCATGCCCTGACAGTGTCACCATGCTCTGGTCAGTGTCACCATGCTCTGGTCAGTGTCACCATGCCCTCGACAGTGTCACCATGCTCTGGTCAGTGTCACCATGCCCTGGTCAGTGTCACCATGCTCTGGTCAGTGTCACCATGCCTTGGTCAGTGTCACCATGCCTTGGTCAGTGTCACCATGCCCTGGTCAGTGTCACCATGCCTTGGTCAGTGTCACCATGCCCTCGACAGTGTCACCATGCCCTGGTCAGTGTCACCATGCTCTGGTCAGTGTCACCATGCCCTGGTCAGTGTCACCATGCTCTGGTCAGTGTCACCATGCCCTCGACAGTGTCACCATGCTCTGGTCAGTGTCACCATGCTCTGGTCAGTGTCACCATGCCCTCGACAGTGTCACCATGCTCTGGTCAGTGTCACCATGCCCTGGACAGTGTCACCATGCCCTTGACAGTGTCACCATGCCCTGGTCAGTGTCACCATGCCCTGGTCAGTGTCACCATGCTCTGGTCAGTGTCACCATGCCCTGGTCAGTGTCACCATGCTCTGGTCAGTGTCACCATGCCCTGGTCAGTGTCACCATGCCCTGGTCAGTGTCACCATGCTCTGGTCAGTGTCACCATGCCCTGGTCAGTGTCACCATGCTCTGGTCAGTGTCACCATGCTTGGTCAGTGTCACCATGCCCTCGACAGTGTCACCATGCTCTGGTCAGTGTCACCATGCCTTGGTCAGTGTCACCATGCCCTCGACAGTGTCACCATGCCCTGGTCAGTGTCACCATGCTCTGGTCAGTGTCACCATGCTCTGGTCAGTGTCACCATGCCCTGGTCAGTGTCACCATGCTCTGGTCAGTGTCACCATGCTCTGGTCAGTGTCACCATGCCCTGGTCAGTGTCACCATGCTCTGGTCAGTGTCACCATGCCCTGGTCAGTGTCACCATGCTCTGGTCAGTGTCACCATGCCCTGGTCAGTGTCACCATGCCCTGGTCAGTGTCACCATGCTCTGGTCAGTGTCACCATGCCCTGGTCAGTGTCACCATGCTCTGGTCAGTGTCACCATGCCTTGGTCAGTGTCACCATGCCCACGACAGTGTCACCATGCCCTGGTTAGTGTCACCATGCCTTGGTCAGTGTCACCATGCCCTCGACAGTGTCACCATGCCTTGGTCAGTGTCACCATGCCCTGGTCAGTGTCACCATGCCTTGGTCAGTGTCACCATGCCTTGGTCAGTGTCACCATGCCCTCGACAGTGTCACCATGCCTTGGTCAGTGTCACCATGCCCTGGTCAGTGTCACCATGCTCTGGTCAGTGTCACCATGCCTTGGTCAGTGTCACCATGCCTTGGTCAGTGTCACCATGCCCTCGACAGTGTCACCATGCCCTGGTCAGTGTCACCATGCCTTGGTCAGTGTCACCATGCCCTCGACAGTGTCACCATGCCTTGGTCAGTGTCACCATGCCCTGGTCAGTGTCACCATGCTCTGGTAGTGTCACCATGCCCTGGTGAGTGTCACCATGCCCACGACAGTGTCACCATGCCCTCGACAGTGTCACCATGCCCTGGTCAGTGTCACCATGCCTTGGTCAGTGTCACCATGCCTTGGTCAGTGTCACCATGCCCTCGACAGTGTCACCATGCCCTGGTCAGTGTCACCATGCTCTGGTCAGTGTCACCATGCCTTGGTCAGTGTCACCATGCCCTCGACAGTGTCACCATGCCCTGGTCAGTGTCACCATGCTCTGGTCAGTGTCACCATGCCTTGGTCAGTGTCACCATGCCCTCGACAGTGTCACCATGCCTTGGTCAGTGTCACCATGCCCTGGTCAGTGTCACCATGCTCTGGTCAGTGTCACCATGCCTTGGTCAGTGTCACCATGCCCTCGACAGTGTCACCATGCCTTGGTCAGTGTCACCATGCCCTCGACAGTGTCACCATGCTCTGGTCAGTGTCACCATGCTCTGGTCAGTGTCACCATGCCCTGGTCAGTGTCACCATGCCCTCGACAGTGTCACCATGCTCTGGTCAGTGTCACCATGCCCTGGTCAGTGTCACCATGCTCTGGTCAGTGTCACCATGCCCTGGTCAGTGTCACCATGCTCTGGTCAGTGTCACCATGCCCTCGACAGTGTCACCATGCCCTGGTCAGTGGCACCATCCCTTGGTCAGTGTCACCATGCCCTCGACAGTGTCACCATGCCCTGGTCAGTGTCACCATGCTCTGGTCAGTGTCACCATGCCTTGGTCAGTGTCACCATGCCCTCGACAGTGTCACCATGCCTTGGTCAGTGTCACCATGCCCTGGTCAGTGTCACCATGCTCTGGTCAGTGTCACCATGCCCTCAACAGTGTCACCATGCCCTCGACAGTGTCACCATGCTCTGGTCAGTGTCTCCATGCCCTGGTCAGTGTCACCATGCCCTGGTCAGTGTCACCATGCTCTGGTCAGTGTCACCATGCTCTGGTCAGTGTCACCATGCTCTGGTCAGTGTCACCATGCCCTGGCCAGTGTCACCATGCCCTCGACAGTGTCACCATGCCCTCGACAGTGTCACCATGCTCTAGTCAGTGTCACCATGCCCTCGACAGTGTCACCATGCCCTGGTCAGTGTCACCATGCCCTCGACAGTGTCACCATGCTCTGGTCAGTGTCACCATGCCCTCGACAGTGTCACCATGCTCTGGTCAGTGTCACCATGCTCTGGTCAGTGTCACCATGCCCTGGTCAGTGTCACCATGCCCTCGACAGTGTCACCATGCCCTCGACAGTGTCACCATGCCCTGGTCAGTGTCACCATGCCTTGGTCAGTGTCACCATGCCTTGGTCAGTGTCACCATGCCCTCGACAGTGTCACCATGCCCTCGACAGTGTCACCATGCCTTGGTCAGTGTCACCATGCCCTGGTCAGTGTCACCATGCCCTGGACAGTGTCACCATGCCCTCGACAGTGTCACCATGCCTTGGTCAGTGTCACCATGCCCTGGTCAGTGTCACCATGCTCTGGTCAGTGTCACCATGCTCTGGTTAGTGTCACCATGCCCTGGACAGTGTCACCATGCCCTGGTCAGTGTCACCATGCTCTGGTCAGTGTCACCATGCCTTGGTCAGTGTCACCATGCCCTCGACAGTGTCACCATGCCTTGGTCAGTGTCACCATGCCCTCGACAGTGTCACCATGCCCTGGTCAGTGTCACCATGCTCTGGTCAGTGTCACCATGCCTTGGTCAGTGTCACCATGCCCTCGACAGTGTCACCATGCCCTGGTCAGTGTCACCATGCTCTGGTCAGTGTCACCATGCCTTGGTCAGTGTCACCATGCCCTCGACAGTGTCACCATGCCTTGGTCAGTGTCACCATGCCCTGGTCAGTGTCACCATGCTCTGGTCAGTGTCACCATGCCTTGGTCAGTGTCACCATGCCCTCGACAGTGTCACCATGCCTTGGTCAGTGTCACCATGCCCTCGACAGTGTCACCATGCTCTGGTCAGTGTCACCATGCTCTGGTCAGTGTCACCATGCCCTGGTCAGTGTCACCATGCCCTCGACAGTGTCACCATGCTCTGGTCAGTGTCACCATGCCCTGGTCAGTGTCACCATGCTCTGGTCAGTGTCACCATGCCCTGGTCAGTGTCACCATGCTCTGGTCAGTGTCACCATGCCTCGACAGTGTCACCATGCCCTGGTCAGTGTCACCATGCCTTGGTCAGTGTCACCATGCCCTCGACAGTGTCACCATGCCCTGGTCAGTGTCACCATGCTCTGGTCAGTGTCACCATGCCTTGGTCAGTGTCACCATGCCCTCGACAGTGTCACCATGCCTTGGTCAGTGTCACCATGCCCTGGTCAGTGTCACCATGCTCTGGTCAGTGTCACCATGCCCTGGTCAGTGTCACCATGCCCTCGACAGTGTCACCATGCTCTGGTCAGTGTCACCATGCCCTGGTCAGTGTCACCATGCCCTGGTCAGTGTCACCATGCTCTGGTCAGTGTCACCATGCTCTGGTCAGTGTCACCATGCTCTGGTCAGTGTCACCATGCCCTGGTCAGTGTCACCATGCCCTCGACAGTGTCACCATGCCCTCGACAGTGTCACCATGCTCTGGTCAGTGTCACCATGCCCTCGACAGTGTCACCATGCCCTGGTCAGTGTCACCATGCCCTCGACAGTGTCACCATGCTCTGGTCAGTGTCACCATGCCCTCGACAGTGTCACCATGCCTGGTCAGTGTCACCATGCTCTGGTCAGTGTCACCATGCCTGGTCAGTGTCACCATGCCCTCGACAGTGTCACCATGCCCTCGACAGTGTCACCATGCCCTGGTCAGTGTCACCATGCCTTGGTCAGTGTCACCATGCCTTGGTCAGTGTCACCATGCCCTCGACAGTGTCACCATGCCCTCGACAGTGTCACCATGCCTTGGTCAGTGTCACCATGCCCTGGTCAGTGTCACCATGCCCTCGACAGTGTCACCATGCCCTCGACAGTGTCACCATGCCTTGGTCAGTGTCACCATGCCCTGGTCAGTGTCACCATGCCCTGGTCAGTGTCACCATGCCCTGGTCAGTGTCACCATGCCTTGGTCAGTGTCACCATGCCCTGGTCAGTGTCACCATGCCCTGGTCAGTGTCACCATGCCCTGGTCAGTGTCACCATGCCCTGGTCAGTGTCACCATGCCTTGGTCAGTGTCACCATGCCCTGGTCAGTGTCACCATGCCCTGGTCAGTGTCACCATGCCCTGGTGAGTGTCACCATGCCCTGGTCAGTGTCACCATGCCCTGGTCAGTGTCACCATGCCCTGGTCAGTGTCACCATGCCCTGGTCAGTGTCACCATGCCCTGGTCAGTGTCACCATGCCCTCGACAGTGTCACCATGCCCTGGTCAGTGTCACCATGCCCTGGTCAGTGTCACCATGCCCTGGTCAGTGTCACCATGCCCTGGTCAGTGTCACCATGCCCTGGTCAGTGTCACCATGCCCTGGTCAGTGTCACCATGCCCTGGTCAGTGTCACCATGCCCTCGACAGTGTCACCATGCCCTGGTCAGTGTCACCATGCCCTCGACAGTGTCACCATGCCCTGGTCAGTGTCACCATGCCCTGGTCAGTGTCACCATGCCCTGGTCAGTGTCACCATGCCCTGGTCAGTGTCACCATGCCCTGGTCAGTGTCACCATGCCCTGGTCAGTGTCACCATGCCCTCGACAGTGTCACCATGCCCTGGTCAGTGTCACCATGCCCTGGTCAGTGTCACCATGCCCTGGTCAGTGTCACCATGCCCTGGTCAGTGTCACCATGTCCTGGTCAGTGTCACCATGCCCTGGTCAGTGTCACCATGCCCTGGTCAGTGTCACCATGCCCTGGTCAGTGTCACCATGCCCTAAACAGTTTCATAATTCCCTGGTCCTTATCTATATTAACTTGCCAGTGTGGCCATGCTGGTCATATCTTGAAGCCATCGTCCACATCACTATGTGTCACCGAGTATTATATGTGTTATGAGACTGGTCCTTCCCCACATATTTGTCACCACGTGTGGAATGTGTTGTTAGGCTGGTCCTTCGCCACATATGTGTCACCACGTGTGGAATGTGTTGTGAGGCTGGTCCTTCGCCACATATGTGTCACCACGTGTGGAATGTGTTGTGAGGCTGGTCCTTCGCCACATATGTGTCACCACATGTGGTATGTGTTTTAAAGCTGGTCCTTCCCCACATATGTGTCATCGCGTGTGGTATGTGTTTTAAAGCTGGTCCTTCCTCACATATGTGTCACCACACGTGTGGTATGTGTTGTAAGGCTGGTCCTTCCCCACATATGTGTCACCACATGTGGTATGTGTTTTAAAGCTGGTCCTTCCCTCATATGTGTCACCACGTGTGGTATGTGTTGTAAGGCTGGACCTTCCCCACATGTGTCACCACGTGTGGTATGTGTTGTAAGGCTGGACCTTCCCCACATGTGTCACCACGTGTGGTATGTGTTGTAAGGCTGGTCCTTCCCCACATGTGTCACCACGTGTGGTATGTGTTGTAAGGCTGGACCTTCCCACATGTGTCACCACGTGTGGTATGTGTTGTAAGGCTGGACCTTCCCCACATGTGTCACCACGTGTGGTATGTGTTGTAAGGCTGGACCTTCCCCACATGTGTCACCACGTGTGGTATGTGTTGTAAGGCTGGTCCTTCCCACATGTGTCACCACGTGTGGTATGTGTTGTAAGGCTGGACCTTCCCCACATGTGTCACCACGTGTGGTATGTGTTGTAAGGCTGGACCTTCCCCACATGTGTCACCACGTGTGGTATGTGTTGTAAGGCTGGACCTTCCCCACATGTGTCACCACGTGTGGTATGTGTTGTAAGGCTGGACCTTCCCCACATGTGTCACCACGTGTGGTATGTGTTGTAAGGCTGGACCTTCCCCACATGTGTCACCACGTGTGGTATGTGTTGTAAGGCTGGACCTTCCCCACATGTGTCACCACGTGTGGTATGTATTGTAAGGCTGGACCTTCCACAAGCAGCAACATGTGTATATCAGTTACCCTCGTGCTGCTCCCATCATCTGAGGATGATTTACGTATTGTTAAAATATTTCAGTAATGATGTGGTTCATGTAGCTCCAGCACTCAGTGGTGTCTCACAGCTGTATGATCCTTCCACTTGGATTGGTCGGTAAATCGACGGCATCACTTCAGTCATGGTCGGTGTTCGATTCTTGATGATCCATGTGGTTGAGCACCTTACCTTTACTCTGTCATCATATTCCTTCCAGGTCCTATACAGTAATACTGGCTTAGCACTTTCTTCTCATATTTACCTACATCTACCCTTTCAAGATGTCGAGGTAAATCACAATAGATTTAAGAGCCACTTGTCTTTCAGCATCTTGGCTCTCATCACCTTAGGATGACTTGAACAGTAAACTACCAAAATAGACTGATATTGTGGTGAATAGTGATGATTACCTACACCTGTGGGTGTTGCAGGTACGAGGTGTACAATGTGTGGGTGTTGCAGGTACAAAGTGTACAATGTGTGTGTGTTGCAGGTACAAGGTGTACAATGTGTGTGTGCTGCAGGTACAAGGTGTACAATGTGTGTGTGTTGCAGGTACAAGGTGTACAATGTGTGTGTGTGTTGCAGGTACGAGGAGTACAATGTGTGTGTGTTGCAGGTACAAGGTGTACAATGTGTGTGTGTTGCAGGTACGAGGTGTACAACGTGTGTGTTGCAGGTACAAGGTGTACAATGTGTGTGTGTTGCAGGTACGAGGTGTACAATGTGTGTGTGTTGCAGGTATGAGGTGTACAATGTGTGTGTGTTGCAGGTACGAGGTGTACAATGTGTGTGTTGCAGGTACAAGGTGTACAATGTGGACGTGTGTTGCAGGTACGAGGTGTACAATGTGTGGGTGTTGCAGGTACAAGGTGTACAATGTGTGGGTGTTGCAGGTACAAGGTGTACAATGTGTGGGTGTTTGCAGGTACAAGGTGTACAATGTGTGTGTGTTGCAGGTACGAGGTGTACAATGTGTGTGTGTTTTGCAGGTACGAGGTGTACAATGTGTGTGTGTTGCAGGTACAAGGTGTAAAATGTGTGTGTGTTGCAGGTACGAGGTGTACAATGTGTGTGTTGCAGGTACAAGGTGTACACGTGTGTGTGTGTTGCAGGTACGAGGTGTACAATGTGTGTGTGTTGCAGGTATGAGGTGTACAATGTGTGTGTGTTGCAGGTACGAGGTGTACAATGTGTGTGTGTTGCAGGTACAAGGTGTACAATGTGGACGTGTGTTGCAGGTACGAGGTGTACAATGTGTGGGTGTTGCAGGTACAAGGTGTACAATGTGTGGGTGTTGCAGGTACAAGGTGTACAATGTGTGGGTGTTGCAGGTACAAGGTGTACAATGTGTGTGTGTTGCAGGTACGAGGTGTACAATGTGTGTGTGTGTTGCAGGTACAAGGTGTACAATGTGTGTGTGTTGCAGGTACAAGGTGTACAATGTGTGTGTGTTGCAGGTATGAGGTGTACAATGTGTGTGTGTTGCAGGTATGAGGTGTACAATGTGTGTGTGTTGCAGGTACGAGGTGTACAATGTGTGTGTTGCAGGTACGAGGTGTACAAGTGTGTGTGTTGCAGGTACAAGGTGTACAATGTGTGTGTGTTGCAGGTACAGGTGTACAATGTGTGGGTGTTGCAGGTACGAGGTGTACAATGTGTGTGTGTTGCAGGTACGAGGTGTACAATGTGGTGTGTTGCAGGTACAAGGTGTACAATGTGTGTGTGTTGCAGGTACGAGGTGTACAATGTGGGTGTGTTGCAGGTACAAGGTGTACAATGTGTGTGTGTTGCAGGTACGAGGTGTACAATGTGTGTGTGTTGCAGGTACGAGGTGTACAATGTGTGGGTGTTGCAGGTACGAGGTGTACAATGTGTGGGTGTTGCAGGTACAAGGTGTACAATGTGTGGGTGTTGCAGGTACGAGGTGTACAATGTGTGGGTGTTGCAGGTACAAGGTGTACAATGTGTGTGTGTTGCAGGTACGAGGTGTACAATGTGGACGTGTGTTGCAGGTACGAGGTGTACAATGTGTGCGTTGCAGGTACGAGGTGTACAATGTGGACGTGTGTTGCATGTACAAGGTGTACAATGTGTGTGTGTTGCAGGTACAAGGTGTACAATGTGGACGTGTTGCAGGTACGAGGTGTACAATGTGTGTGTTGCAGGTACAAGGTGTACAATGTGTGGGTGTTGCAGGTACGAGGTGTACAATGTGTGTGTGTTGCAGGTACAAGGTGTACAATGTGGACGTGTGTTGCAGGTACGAGGTGTACAATGTGTGTGTGTTGCAGGTACAAGGTGTACAATGTGGACGTGTGTTGCAGGTACGAGGTGTACAATGTGTGGGTGTTGCAGGTACGAGGTGTACAATGTGGACGTGTGTTGCAGGTACGAGGTGTACAATGTGTGGGTGTTGCAGGTACAAGGTGTACAATGTGTGGGTGTTGCAGGTACAAGGTGTACAATGTGTGTGTGTTGCAGGTACGAGGTGTACAATGTGGACGTGTGTTGCAGGTACGAGGTGTACAATGTGTGTGTGTTGCAGGTACAAGGTGTACAATGTGTGGGTGTTGCAGGTACGAGGTGTACAATGTGTGTGTGTGTGCAGGTACAAGGTGTACAATGTGTGTGTGTTGCAGGTACGAGGTGTACAATGTGTGTGTGTTGCAGGTACGAGGTGTACAATGTGTGTGTGTTGCAGGTACGAGGTGTACAATGTGTGTGTGTTGCAGGTACGAGGTGTACAATGTGTGTGTTGCAGGTACGAGGTGTACAATGTGTGTGTGTTGCAGGTACAAGGTGTACAATGTGTGTGTGTTGCAGGTACGAGGTGTACAATGTGTGTGTTGCAGGTACAAGGTGTACAATGTGTGTGTGTTGCAGGTACGAGGTGTACAATGTGTGTGTGTTGCAGGTACGAGGTGTACAATGTGTGTGTGTTGCAGGTACGAGGTGTACAATGTGTGTGTGTTGCAGGTACGAGGTGTACAATGTGTGTGTGTTGCAGGTACGAGGTGTACAATGTGTGTGTTGCAGGTACGAGGTGTACAATGTGTGTGTTGCAGGTACAAGGTGTACAATGTGTGGGTGTTGCAGGTACAGGTGTACAATGTGTGGGTGTTGCAGGTACGAGGTGTACAATGTGTGTGTGTGTTGCAGGTACAAGGTGTACAATGTGTGTGTGTTGCAGGTACAAGGTGTACAATGTGTGTGTGTTGCAGGTATGAGGTGTACAATGTGTGTGTGTTGCAGGTATGAGGTGTACAATGTGTGTGTGTTGCAGGTATGAGGTGTACAATGTGTGTGTGTTGCAGGTACGAGGTGTACAATGTGTGTGTTGCAGGTACGAGGTGTACAATGTGTGTGTGTTGCAGGTACAAGGTGTACAATGTGTGTGTGTTGCAGGTACTAGGTGTACAATGTGTGGGTGTTGCAGGTACGAGGTGTAAAATGTGGACGTGTGTTGCAGGTACGAGGTGTACAATGTGGACGTGTTGCAGGTACAAGGTGTACAATGTGTGTGTGTTGCAGGTACGAGGTGTACAATGTGGACGTGTGTTGCAGGTACAAGGTGTACAATGTGTGTGTGTTGCAGGTACGAGGTGTACAATGTGTGGGTGTTGCAGGTACGAGGTGTACAATGTGTGGGTGTTGCAGGTACGAGGTGTACAATGTGTGGGTGTTGCAGGTACAAGGTGTACAATGTGTGGGTGTTGCAGGTACGAGGTGTACAATGTGTGGGTGTTGCAGGTACAAGGTGTACAATGTGTGTGTGTTGCAGGTACGAGGTGTACAATGTGGACGTGTGTTGCAGGTACGAGGTGTACAATGTGTGGGCGTTGCAGGTACGAGGTGTACAATGTGTGGGTGTTGCAGGTACAAGGTGTACAATGTGGACGTGTTGCAGGTACGAGGTGTACAATGTGTGTGTTGCAGGTACAAGGTGTACAATGTGTGGGTGTTGCAGGTACGAGGTGTACAATGTGTGTGTGTTGCAGGTACAAGGTGTACAATGTGGACGTGTGTTGCAGGTACGAGGTGTACAATGTGTGTGTTGCAGGTACAAGGTGTACAATGTGGACGTGTGTTGCAGGTACGAGGTGTACAATGTGGACGTGTGTTGCAGGTACAAGGTGTACAATGTGTGTGTGTTGCAGGTACAAGGTGTACAATGTGGTGTGTTGCAGGTACGAGGTGTACAATGTGTGTGTGTTGCAGGTACAAGGTGTACATGTGTGGGTGTTGCAGGTACAAGGTGTACAATGTGTGGGTGTTGCAGGTACGAGGTGTACAATGTGTGTGTGTGTTGCAGGTACAAGGTGTACAATGTGTGTGTGTTGCAGGTACAAGGTGTACAATGTGTGTGTGTTGCAGGTACAGGTGTGTACAATGTGTGTGTGTTGCAGGTACGAGGTACAATGTGTGTGTGTTTTGCAGGTACGAGGTGTACAATGTGTGTGTGTTGCAGGTACGAGGTGTACAATGTGTGGTGTTGCAGGTACGAGGTGTACAATGTGTGTGTGTTGCAGGTACAAGGTGTACAATGTGTGTGTGTTGCAGGTACGAGGTGTACAATGTGTGTGTTGCAGGTACAAGGTGTACAATGTGTGTGTGTTGCAGGTACGAGGTGTACAATGTGTGTGTGTTGCAGGTACAGGTGTACAATGTGTGTGTGTTGCAGGTACGAGGTGTACAATGTGTGGTGTTGCAGGTACAAGGTGTACAATGTGTGTGTGTTGCAGGTACGAGGTGTACAATGTGTGTGTTGCAGGTACAAGGTGTACAATGTGTGTGGGTGTTGCAGTACGAGGTGTACAATGTGTGTGTGTTGCAGGTATGAGGTGTACAATGTGTGTGTTTTGCAGGTACGAGGTGTACAATGTGTGTGGTGTTGCAGGTACAAGGTGTACAATGTGTGTGTGTTGCAGGTACGAGGTGTACAATGTGTGGGTGTTGCAGGTACAAGGTGTACAATGTGTGGGTGTTGCAGGTACAAGGTGTACAATGTGTGTGTTGCAGGTACAGGTGTACAATGTGTGTGTGTTGCAGGTACGAGGTGTACAATGTGTGTGTGTTGCAGGTACGAGGTGTACAATGTGTGTGTGTTGCAGGTACAAGGTGTACAATGTGGTGTGTTTGCAGGTACGAGGTGTACAATGTGTGTGTGTTGCAGGTACAAGGTGTACAATGTGTGGGTGTTGCAGGTACAAGGTGTACAATGTGTGGGTGTTGCAGGTACGAGGTGTACAATGTGTGTGTGTGTGTGTTGCAGGTACAAGGTGTACAATGGTGTGTGGTGTTGCAGGTACGAGGTGTACAATGTGTGTGTGTGCAGGTACGAGGTGTACAATGTGTGTGTGTTGCAGGTACGAGGTGTACAATGTGTGGTGTGTTGCAGGTACGAGGTGTACAATGTGTGTGTGTTGCAGGTACGAGGTGTACAATGTGTGTGTTGCAGGTACAGGTGTACAATGTGTGTGTGTTGCAGGTACGAGGTGTACAATGTGGTGTGTTGCAGGTACAAGGTGTACAATGTGTGTGTGTTGCAGGTACGAGGTGTACAATGTGTGTGTGTTGCAGGTACGAGGTGTACAATGTGTGTGTTGCAGGTACGAGGTGTACAATGTGTGGTTGTTGCAGGTACAAGGTGTACAATGTGTGTTGTTGCAGGTACGAGGTGTACAATGTGTGTGTGCAGGTACAAGGTGTACAATGTGTGTGTGTTGCAGGTACGAGGTGTACAATGTGTGTGTTGCAGGTACGAGGTGTACAATGTGTGTGTGTTGCAGGTACAAGGTGTACAATGTGTGTGTGTTGCAGGTACGAGGTGTACACATGTGTGGTGTTGCAGGTACGAGGTGTACAATGTGTGTGTGTTGCAGGTACAAGGTGTACAATGTGTGTGTGTGTGTTGCAGGTACGAGGTGTACAATGTGTTGTGTTGCAGGTACAAGGTGTACAATGTGTGTGTGTTGCAGGTACGAGGTGTACAATGTGTGTGTGTTGCAGGTACGAGGTGTACAATGTGTGTGTGTGTTGCAGGTACGAGGTGTACAATGTGTGTGTGTTGCAGGTACAAGGTGTACAATGTGTGTGTGTTGCAGGTACGAGGTGTACAATGTGTGTGTTGCAGGTACAAGGTGTACAATGTGTGTGTTTGCAGGTACGAGGTGTACAATGTGTGTGGTTGCAGGTACGAGGTGTACAATGTGTGGTGTTGCAGGTACGAGGTGTACAATGTGTGGTGTTGCAGGTACAAGGTGTACAATGTGGACGGTGTTGCAGGTACGAGGTGTACAATGTGTGGGTGTTGCAGGTACAAGGTGTACAATGTGTGTGTGTTGCAGGTACAAGGTGTACAATGTGTGTGTGTTGCAGGTACGAGGTGTACAATGTGGACGTGTGTTGCAGGTACGAGGTGTACAATGTGTGTGTGTTGCAGGTACAAGGTGTACAATGTGTGGTGTTGCAGGTACGAGGTGTACAATGTGTGTGTGTTGCAGGGGGTTGTTGGAGGTGTACAATGTGGACGTGTGTTGCAGGTACGAGGTGTACAATGTGGTGTGTGTTGCAGGTACAAGGTGTACAATGTGTGTGTGTTGCAGGTACGAGGTGTACAATGTGGACGTGTGTTGCAGGTACAAGGTGTACAATGTGTGTGTGTTGCAGGTACGAGGTGTACAATGTGTGGGTGTTGCAGGTACGAGGTGTACAATGTGTGGGTGTTGCAGGTACGAGGTGTACAATGTGTGGGTGTTGCAGGTACGAGGTGTACAATGTGTGGGTGTTGCAGGTACGAGGTGTACAATGTGTGTGTGTTGCAGGTACGAGGTGTACAATGTGGTGTGTGTTGCAGGTACGAGGTGTACAATGTGTGTGTGTTGCAGGTACGAGGTGTACAATGTGTGTGTGTTGCAGGTACAAGGTGTACAATGTGTGTGTGTTGCAGGTACGAGGTGTACAATGTGTGTGTGTTGCAGGTACGAGGTGTACAATGTGTGTGTGTTGCAGGTACAAGGTGTACAATGTGTGGGTGTTGCAGGTACGAGGTGTACAATGTGGACGTGTTGCAGGTACGAGGTGTACAATGTGTGTGTGTTGCAGGTACGAGGTGTACAATGTGGACGTGTTGCAGGTACAAGGTGTACAATGTGTGTGTTGCAGGTACGAGGTGTACAATGTGGTGTGTGTTGCAGGTACAAGGTGTACAATGTGTGTGTGTTGCAGGTACGAGGTGTACAATGTGTGTGTTGCAGGTACAAGGTGTACAATGTGTGTGTGTTGCAGGTACGAGGTGTACAATGTGTGTGTGTTGCAGGTACGAGGTGTACAATGTGTGTGTGTTGCAGGTACGAGGTGTACAATGTGTGTGTGTTGCAGGTACAAGGTGTACAATGTGGTGTGTGTTGCAGGTACGAGGTGTACAATGTGTGGTGTTGCAGGTACAAGGTGTACAATGTGTGGGTTGCAGGTACAAGGTGTACAATGTGTGTGTGTTGCAGGTACGAGGTGTACAATGTGGTGTGTTGCAGGTACGAGGTGTACAATGTGTGTGTGTTGCAGGTACAAGGTGTACAATGTGTGGTGTGTTGCAGGTACGAGGTGTACAATGTGTGTGTGTTGCAGGTACGAGGTGTACAATGTGGTGTGTGTTGCAGGTACGAGGTGTACAATGTGGTGTGTGTTGCAGGTACGAGGTGTACAATGTGTGTGTGTTGCAGGTACAAGGTGTACAATGTGTGGGTGTTGCAGGTACGAGGTGTACAATGTGGTGTGTGTTGCAGGTACGAGGTGTACAATGTGTGTGTGTTGCAGGTACGAGGTGTACAATGTGTGGGTGTTGCAGGTACGAGGTGTACAATGTGTGGGTGTTGCAGGTACGAGGTGTACAATGTGTGGTGTTGCAGGTACGAGGTGTACAATGTGTGGGTGTTGCAGGTACAGGTGTACAATGTGTGTGTGTTGCAGGTACGAGGTGTACAATGTGGTGTGTGTTGCAGGTACGAGGTGTACAATGTGTGTGTGTTGCAGGTACGAGGTGTACAATGTGTGTGTGTTGCAGGTACGAGGTGTACAATGTGTGTGTGTTGCAGGTACGAGGTGTACAATGTGTGTGTGTTGCAGGTACAAGGTGTACAATGGGTGTGTGTTGCAGGTACAAGGTGTACAATGTGTGTGTGTTGCAGGTACGAGGTGTACAATGTGGTGTGTGTTGCAGGTACAAGGTGTACAATGTGTGTGTGTTGCAGGTACGAGGTGTACAATGTGTGGGTGTTGCAGGTACGAGGTGTACAATGTGTGGGTGTTGCAGGTACGAGGTGTACAATGTGTGTGTGTTGCAGGTACAAGGTGTACAATGTGGTGTGTGTTGCAGGTACGAGGTGTACAATGTGTGGTGTTGCAGGTACAAGGTGTACAATGTGTGGTGTTGCAGGTACAAGGTGTACAATGTGTGTGTGTTGCAGGTACGAGGTGTACAATGTGGACGTGTGTTGCAGGTACGAGGTGTACAATGTGTGTGTGTTGCAGGTACAAGGTGTACAATGTGTGGGTGTTGCAGGTACGAGGTGTACAATGTGTGTGTTGCAGGTACGAGGTGTACAATGTGGGTGTGTTGCAGGTACGAGGTGTACAATGTGGTGTGTTGCAGGTACAAGGTGTACAATGTGTGTGTGTTGCAGGTACAAGGTGTACAATGTGTGGGTGTTGCAGGTACGAGGTGTACAATGTGGACGTGTGTTGCAGGTACGAGGTGTACAATGTGTGTGTTGCAGGTACGAGGTGTA
This sequence comes from Procambarus virginalis, assembly GCA_020271785.1. Classification (NCBI taxonomy): domain Eukaryota; kingdom Metazoa; phylum Arthropoda; class Malacostraca; order Decapoda; family Cambaridae; genus Procambarus; species Procambarus virginalis. The sequence goes on from WNGS01166728.1 coordinate 16,205, forward strand.
CAATGTGTGGGTGTTGCAGGTACGAGGTGTACAATGTGTGTGTGTTGCAGGTACGAGGTGTACAATGTGTGGGTGTTGCAGGTACGAGGTGTACAATGTGTGGGTGTTGCAGGTACAAGGTGTACAATGTGTGTGTGTTGCAGGTACGAGGTGTACAATGTGGTGTGTGTTGCAGGTACGAGGTGTACAATGTGTGTGTGTGTTGCAGGTACGAGGTGTACAATGTGTGTGTGTTGCAGGTACGAGGTGTACAATGTGTGTGTGTTGCAGGTACGAGGTGTACAATGTGTGTGTGTTGCAGGTACGAGGTGTACAATGTGTGTGTGTTGCAGGTACAAGGTGTACAATGTGTGTGTGTTGCAGGTACGAGGTGTACAATGTGTGGGTGTTGCAGGTACGAGGTGTACAATGTGTGGTGTTGCAGGTACGAGGTGTACAATGTGTGGTGTTGCAGGTACAAGGTGTACAATGTGTGTGTGTTGCAGGTACGAGGTGTACAATGTGTGTGTGTTGCAGGTACGAGGTGTACAATGTGTGTGTGTTGCAGGTACGAGGTGTACAATGTGTGTGTGTTGCAGGTACAAGGTGTACAATGTGTGTGTGTTGCAGGTACGAGGTGTACAATGTGTGTGTGTTGCAGGTACAAGGTGTACAATGTGTGTGTGTTGCAGGTACGAGGTGTACAATGTGTGGGTGTTGCAGGTACGAGGTGTACAATGTGTGGTGTTGCAGGTACGAGGTGTACAATGTGTGGGTGTTGCAGGTACGAGGTGTACAATGTGTGGTGTGTTGCAGGTACAAGGTGTACAATGTGTGTGTGTTGCAGGTACGAGGTGTACAATGTGGTGTGTGTTGCAGGTACGAGGTGTACAATGTGTGTGTGTTGCAGGTACGAGGTGTACAATGTGTGTGTGTTGCAGGTACAAGGTGTACAATGTGTGTGTGTTGCAGGTACGAGGTGTACAATGTGTGTGTTGCAGGTACAAGGTGTACAATGTGTGTGTGTTGCAGGTACGAGGTGTACAATGTGTGTGTTGCAGGTACGAGGTGTACAATGTGTGTGTGTTGCAGGTACGAGGTGTACAATGTGTGTGTGTTGCAGGTACAAGGTGTACAATGTGGTGTGTTGCAGGTACGAGGTGTACAATGTGTGTGTGTTGCAGGTACAAGGTGTACAATGTGTGGGTGTTGCAGGTACAAGGTGTACAATGTGGGTGTTGCAGGTACAAGGTGTACAATGTGTGTGTGTTGCAGGTACGAGGTGTACAATGTGGTGTGTGTTGCAGGTACGAGGTGTACAATGTGTGTGTGTTGCAGGTACAAGGTGTACAATGTGTGGGTGTTGCAGGTACGAGGTGTACAATGTGTGTGTGTTGCAGGTACGAGGTGTACAATGTGGACGTGTGTTGCAGGTACGAGGTGTACAATGTGGTGTGTTTGCAGGTACAAGGTGTACAATGTGTGGGTGTTGCAGGTACAAGGTGTACAATGTGGGTGTTGCAGGTACAAGGTGTACAATGTGTGTGTGTTGCAGGTACGAGGTGTACAATGTGGACGTGTGTTGCAGGTACGAGGTGTACAATGTGTGTGTTGCAGGTACAAGGTGTACAATGTGTGGGTGTTGCAGGTACGAGGTGTACAATGTGTGTGTGTTGCAGGTACGAGGTGTACAATGTGGATGTGTGTTGCAGGTACGAGGTGTACAATGTGGACGTGTGTTGCAGGTACAAGGTGTACAATGTGTGTGTGTTGCAGGTACAAGGTGTACAATGTGTGGGTGTTGCAGGTACAAGGTGTACAATGTGGTGTGTGTTGCAGGTACGAGGTGTACAATGTGGTGTGTTGCAGGTACAAGGTGTACAATGTGTGTGTGTTGCAGGTACGAGGTGTACAATGTGGTGTGTGTTGCAGGTACAAGGTGTACAATGTGTGTGTGTTGCAGGTACGAGGTGTACAATGTGTGGGTGTTGCAGGTACGAGGTGTACAATGTGTGGGTGTTGCAGGTACGAGGTGTACAATGTGTGGGTGTTGCAGGTACAAGGTGTACAATGTGTGGGTGTTGCAGGTACGAGGTGTACAATGTGTGTGTGTTGCAGGTACAAGGTGTACAATGTGTGTGTGTTGCAGGTACGAGGTGTACAATGTGACGTGTGTTGCAGGTACGAGGTGTACAATGTGTGGGTGTTGCAGGTACGAGGTGTACAATGTGGACGTGTGTTGCATGTACAAGGTGTACAATGTGTGTGTGTTGCAGGTACAAGGTGTACAATGTGGACGTGTTGCAGGTACGAGGTGTACAATGTGTGTGTGTTGCAGGTACAAGGTGTACAATGTGTGGGTGTTGCAGGTACGAGGTGTACAATGTGTGTGTGTTGCAGGTACAAGGTGTACAATGTGTGGTGTGTTGCAGGTACGAGGTGTACAATGTGTGTGTGTGTGCAGGTACAAGGTGTACAATGTGGTGTGTGTTGCAGGTACGAGGTGTACAATGTGTGTGTGTTGCAGGTACAAGGTGTACAATGTGTGGGTGTTGCAGGTACGAGGTGTACAATGTGGACGTGTGTTGCAGGTACAAGGTGTACAATGTGTGTGTGTTGCAGGTACAAGGTGTCAATGTGGGGTGTTGCAGGTACGAGGTGTACAATGTGTGTGTGTGCAGGTACAGGTGTACAATGTGTGGGTGTTGCAGGTACAAGGTGTACAATGTGTGGGTGTTGCAGGTACGAGGTGTACAATGTGTGTGTGTGTTGCAGGTACAAGGTGTACAATGTGTGTGTGTTGCAGGTACGAGGTGTACAATGTGTGTGTGTTGCAGGTACAGGTGTACAATGTGTGTGTGTGCAGGTACGAGGTGTACAATGTGTGGTGTGTTGCAGGTACGAGGTGTACAATGTGTGTGTGTTGCAGGTACAAGGTGTACAATGTGGTGTGTTGCAGGTACGAGGTGTACAATGTGGGTGTGTGTTGCAGGTACGAGGTGTACAATGTGTGTGTGTTGCAGGTACAAGGTGTACAATGTGGTGTGTTGCAGGTACGAGGTGTACAATGTGTGGGTGTTGCAGGTACAAGGTGTACAATGTGTGTGTGTTGCAGGTACGAGGTGTACAATGTGGTGTGTGTTGCAGGTACGAGGTGTACAATGTGTGTGTGTTGCAGGTACGAGGTGTACAATGTGTGTGTTGCAGGTACGAGGTGTACAATGTGTGTGTGTTGCAGGTACGAGGTGTACAATGTGTGTGGTGTGCAGGTACGAGGTGTACAATGTGTGTGTGTTGCAGGTACGAGGTGTACAATGTGTGTGTTGCAGGTACAAGGTGTACAATGTGTGTGTGTTGCAGGTACGAGGTGTACAATGTGTGTGTGTTGCAGGTACAAGGTGTACAATGTGTGTGTGTTGCAGGTACGAGGTGTACAATGTGTGTGTGTTGCAGGTACGAGGTGTACAATGTGGTGTGTTGCAGGTACGAGGTGTACAATGTGTGTGGTTGCAGGTACAAGGTGTACAATGTGTGTGTGTTGCAGGTACGAGGTGTACAATGTGTGTGTTGCAGGTACAAGGTGTACAATGTGTGTGTGTTGCAGGTACAAGGTGTACAATGTGGTGTGTTGCAGGTACGAGGTGTACAATGTGTGTGTTGCAGGTACAGGTGTACAATGTGTGGGTGTTGCAGGTACAAGGTGTACAATGTGTGTGTGTTGCAGGTACGAGGTGTACAATGTGTGTGTGTGTGTTGCAGGTACAGGTGTACAATGTGTGTGTGTTGCAGGTACGAGGTGTACAATGTGTGGTGTTGCAGGTACAAGGTGTACAATGTGGGTGTTGCAGGTACGAGGTGTACAATGTGTGTGTGTGTTGCAGGTACGAGGTGTACAATGTGTGTGTGTTGCAGGTACGAGGTGTACAATGTGTGTGTTGCAGGTACAGGTGTACAATGTGGGTGTGTTGCAGGTACGAGGTGTACAATGTGTGTGTGTTGCAGGTACAAGGTGTACAATGTGTGTGTGTTGCAGGTACGAGGTGTACAATGTGTGTGTGTTGCAGGTACGAGGTGTACAATGTGTGTGTTGCAGGTACGAGGTGTACAATGTGTGGTGTTGCAGGTACAAGGTGTACAATGTGTGTGTGTGCAGGTACGAGGTGTACAATGTGGTGTGTGTTGCAGGTACAAGGTGTACAATGTGTGTGTGTTGCAGGTACGAGGTGTACAATGTGTGTGTGTTGCAGGTACAAGGTGTACAATGTGTGTGTGTTGCAGGTACGAGGTGTACAATGTGTGGGTGTTGCAGGTACGAGGTGTACAATGTGGACGTGTGTTGCAGGTACAAGGTGTACAATGTGTGTGTGTTGCAGGTACAAGGTGTACAATGTGTGGGTGTTGCAGGTACGAGGTGTACAATGTGGTGTGTGTTGCAGGTACGAGGTGTACAATGTGTGTGTGTTGCAGGTACGAGGTGTACAATGTGTGGGTGTTGCAGGTACGAGGTGTACAATGTGGACGTGTGTTGCATGTACAAGGTGTACAATGTGGTGTGTTGCAGGTACAGGTGTACAATGTGGACGTGTTGCAGGTACGAGGTGTACAATGTGTGTGTGTTGCAGGTACAAGGTGTACAATGTGTGGTGTTGCAGGTACGAGGTGTACAATGTGTGGTGTTGCAGGTACAGGTGTACAATGTGGGGTGTGTTGCAGGTACGAGGTGTACAATGTGTGTGTGTTGCAGGTACAAGGTGTACAATGTGTGGTGTTGCAGGTACGAGGTGTACAATGTGTGTGTGTTGCAGGTACAAGGTGTACAATGTGGAGGTGTGTTGCAGGTACGAGGTGTACAATGTGTGTGTGTTGCAGGTACAAGGTGTACAATGTGGACGTGTGTTGCAGGTACGAGGTGTACAATGTGTGGGTGTTGCAGGTACGAGGTGTACAATGTGTGTGTTGCATGTACAAGGTGTACAATGTGTGTGTGTTGCAGGTACAAGGTGTACAATGTGTGGGTGTTGCAGGTACGAGGTGTACAATGTGGACGTGTGTTGCAGGTACAAGGTGTACAATGTGTGTGTGTTGCAGGTACGAGGTGTACAATGTGTGGGTGTTGCAGGTACAAGGTGTACAATGTGGACGTGTGTTGCAGGTACGAGGTGTACAATGTGGTGTGTGTTGCAGGTACAAGGTGTACAATGTGTGGTGTGTTGCAGGTACAAGGTGTACAATGTGTGGGTGTTGCAGGTACGAGGTGTACAATGTGGTGTGTGTTGCAGGTACGAGGTGTACAATGTGTGTGTGTTGCAGGTACGAGGTGTACAATGTGGTGTGTGTTGCAGGTACAGGTGTACAATGTGTGGGTGTTGCAGGTACGAGGTGTACAATGTGTGTGTGTTGCAGGTACAAGGTGTACAATGTGTGGTGTGTTGCAGGTACGAGGTGTACAATGTGTGTGTGTGTTGCAGGTACAAGGTGTACAATGTGTGTGTGTTGCAGGTACGAGGTGTACAATGTGTGTGTTGCAGGTACGAGGTGTACAATGTGTGTGTGTTGCAGGTACAGGTGTACAATGTGTGTGTGTTGCAGGTACGAGGTGTACAATGTGTGTGTTGCAGGTACAAGGTGTACAATGTGTGTGTGTTGCAGGTACGAGGTGTACAATGTGTGTGTTGCAGGTACGAGGTGTACAATGTGTGTGTGTTGCAGGTACAAGGTGTACAATGTGTGTGTGTTGCAGGTACGAGGTGTACAATGTGTGTGTGTTGCAGGTACGAGGTGTACAATGTGTGTGTTGCAGGTACAAGGTGTACAATGTGTGTGTGTTGCAGGTACAAGGTGTACAATGTGTGGTGTGTTGCAGGTACGAGGTGTACAATGTGTGTGTGTTGCAGGTACAAGGTGTACAATGTGTGTGTGTTGCAGGTACGAGGTGTACAATGTGGTGTGTGTTGCAGGTACGAGGTGTACAATGTGTGTGTGTTGCAGGTATGAGGTGTACAATGTGTGTGTGTGTTGCAGGTATGAGGTGTACAATGTGTGTGTGTTGCAGGTACGAGGTGTACAATGTGGTGTGTTGCAGGTACGAGGTGTACAATGTGTGTGTTGCAGGTACGAGGTGTACAATGTGTGTGTTGCAGGTACAAGGTGTACAATGTGTGTGTGTTGCAGGTACGAGGTGTACAATGTGTGTGTTGCAGGTACAAGGTGTACAATGTGTGTGTGTTGCAGGTACGAGGTGTACAATGTGTGTGTGTTGCAGGTATGAGGTGTACAATGTGTGTGTGTTGCAGGTACGAGGTGTACAATGTGTGTGTTGCAGGTACAAGGTGTACAATGTGTGTGTGTTGCAGGTACGAGGTGTACAATGTGTGTGTTGCAGGTACAAGGTGTACAATGTGTGTGTGTTGCAGGTACGAGGTGTACAATGTGTGTGTGTGTTGCAGGTACGAGGTGTACAATGTGTGTGTGTTGCAGGTACGAGGTGTACAATGTGTGTGTGTTGCAGGTACAAGGTGTACAATGTGGTGTGTGTTGCAGGTACGAGGTGTACAATGTGTGGGTGTTGCAGGTACAAGGTGTACAATGTGTGGGTGTTGCAGGTACGAGGTGTACAATGTGTGGGTGTTGCAGGTACGAGGTGTACAATGTGTGGGTGTTGCAGGTACAAGGTGTACAATGTGGTGTGTGTTGCAGGTACGAGGTGTACAATGTGTGTGTGTTGCAGGTACGAGGTGTACAATGTGTGTGTGTTGCAGGTACAAGGTGTACAATGTGTGGGTGTTGCAGGTACGAGGTGTACAATGTGTGTGTGTTGCAGGTACGAGGTGTACAATGTGGACGTGTGTTGCAGGTACGAGGTGTACAATGTGGATGTGTGTTGCAGGTACAAGGTGTACAATGTGTGTGTGTTGCAGGTACAAGGTGTACAATGTGTGGTGTTGCAGGTACGAGGTGTACAATGTGGTGTGTGTTGCAGGTACGAGGTGTACAATGTGGTGTGTTGCAGGTACAAGGTGTACAATGTGTGTGTGTTGCAGGTACGAGGTGTACAATGTGTGTGTGTTGCAGGTACAAGGTGTACAATGTGTGTGTGTTGCAGGTACGAGGTGTACAATGTGTGGGTGTTGCAGGTACGAGGTGTACAATGTGTGGGTGTTGCAGGTACGAGGTGTACAATGTGGGTGTTGCAGGTACAAGGTGTACAATGTGTGTGTGTTGCAGGTACGAGGTGTACAATGTGTGTGTGTTGCAGGTACAAGGTGTACAATGTGTGGGTGTTGCAGGTACGAGGTGTACAATGTGGACGTGTGTTGCAGGTACGAGGTGTACAATGTGTGTGTGTTGCAGGTACGAGGTGTACAATGTGTGGGTGTTGCAGGTACAAGGTGTACAATGTGTGTGTGTTGCAGGTACAAGGTGTACAATGTGTGTGTGTTGCAGGTACAAGGTGTACAATGTGGTGTGTTGCAGGTACGAGGTGTACAATGTGTGTGTGTTGCAGGTACAAGGTGTACAATGTGTGGTGTGTTGCAGGTACGAGGTGTACAATGTGTGTGTGTTGCAGGTACAAGGTGTACAATGTGGAGGTGTGTTGCAGGTACGAGGTGTACAATGTGTGTGTGTTGCAGGTACAAGGTGTACAATGTGGTGTGTGTTGCAGGTACGAGGTGTACAATGTGTGTGTTGCAGGTACGAGGTGTACAATGTGGTGTGTGTTGCAGGTACAAGGTGTACAATGTGTGTGTGTTGCAGGTACAAGGTGTACAATGTGTGGTGTTGCAGGTACGAGGTGTACAATGTGGGTGTGTGTTGCAGGTACGAGGTGTACAATGTGTGTGTGTTGCAGGTACGAGGTGTACAATGTGTGGGTGTTGCAGGTACAAGGTGTACAATGTGGTGTGTGTGGTGCAGGTACAAGGTGTACAATGTGTGTGTGTTGCAGGTACAAGGTGTACAATGTGTGGTGTTGCAGGTACGAGGTGTACAATGTGTGTGTGTTGCAGGTACGAGGTGTACAATGTGTGTGTGTTGCAGGTACGAGGTGTACAATGTGTGTTGTTGCAGGTACAAGGTGTACAATGTGTGGTGTTGCAGGTACGAGGTGTACAATGTGTGTGTGTTGCAGGTACGAGGTGTACAAGTGTGTGTTGCAGGTACGAGGTGTACAATGTGTGTGTGTTGCAGGTACAAGGTGTACAATGTGTGTGTGTTGCAGGTACGAGGTGTACAATGTGTGTGTTGCAGGT
>WNGS01166729.1:12384-25907 GCA_020271785.1 Procambarus virginalis
AATCCATCCACTGACTACACCCATGGTCCCTGGAAAACATACACTAACTCTTTTTCTTGTATTCTTAGACTAAATCCTTCCCATATTTCTACTTTTAAATCCCAGAACAATCAAATTCCTCCCTGTTCCTTTTGTTTTGTTGTTGTAATGAGCAGCTGTTCTGCTTACACGTTCCAACTAATGTTCTCATAGTTTTCGTTCAAGTTCTCATCCTGTAAAACAGGGAAATGATCTGTCATATTAACCGCTGCCTTCCTGATTATTAGCGGGCAGTCCTTTGCCATGGTTCTAGCTCCTCATTTATCGTCTACTCTCCGGGTATCCTGGTGGAGTAGACGTCCTACGTCTTAGCACGCTATTAGATGTTTCATCCTGCTCTCTAAGCCTGGTAACTTCTGGCCAAAAGCTCCAGTCTTGAGTTAAGGGCATGATGTGTGCCACTGCTGTTGACTCGCCAGTTGCTATTTATCTAAGTTAGCATACATATGTTTGAAATCATTAAAATCGACCAGAGTTCCGGAATTTAATAAACAAGTGTAGGAGTCATTAGTTTATGTGCTATTTTATATTCATATTCAGATAATTTTGTTTTCATATTTTCTAAAGTCTGTTAGTTTATTGATTTTATTTCCCTAACTACTACTCTCATTTTCCTGTCAATGTATTCGTTCTTCAAACAAACCAGCATGTTACAAGTAATGGTAATGTTCCCGTATTAAGTTGACACTATATTTATGTATCACATCTCTGCTCTAACAGGAACGGCACCCTTCAATCGCGCCAGTTTACTGAACGTGGGCTTCAAGGAGGCCCGCAAGGAGGGTCCGTGGGACTGCTACGCCTTTCACGACATTGATCTGCTGCCTGAAAACGACTTCCACCTCTATCACTGTTCACCTCAGCCAAGACACCTGGCTGTTGCTCTCTCAACATTCAATTATAGGTGAGAAAAGACACCAGCATTTGATGCTCGTGTCTTCTTGTGCTAATAGTCAAATTTTGACTGTTCGCATCAAATGTGAGACATGTGCTAATAGTCATATTTGTGTTTTTATCTGGTAATATCAGAGGAATCATTATTACCTCAATGTATAACTTTTGGAAGGGAAGAATAAGACTCCACAGACGATTGTTAAATAATTTGAAATAAAAACTGATGGGGATAATATTTAGTTGTCATTTCAAAGTTTTGTCGTTGACAACATGTGGAGGTTTTCTTTTTTGCTGTCACGACTGCAATGCGTACGTCGCCAATGTACATGTGGCAGACGCTTCACGAAGCTGTCGGAATTAGCAGAATAGAAAATACGAGAGCAACCGTACAGGGCCTGGGAGCAAGGTCGAGTTAGAGTCCTTGAGGGTCTCTTCTCAGACTATCCTCACCTGGGCCCGCTCCACGTTGGTCGTTGGAATCTCCTCAATGATGTAACACTTTAAGGGACTCTTAGGGTCCTCATCAAGTTTATAGTTTAGTGACTTGGGCAACTCGGTGTTGAAGAAGCTTAGAGCTGAAGGCTTGAGTAATATTGGCAGTATTCAGAAGTGGTTCAACGGAAACACCGCATAAAGCTTAACAGTAGTTTATTTACTAACTTAACCACTAATACAAAGGGTGCTTGATTTACTTTAGATTGGCGTCGGCAAAGCTATGGCTGCATTAGCGAGACTCTTGACGTCTGGCTAAACGACTCTTATCCACTCGTGGAGAAACACCTAACTTAACACAGTTGACAGCCAAACATTATCACGGCAAACCTAACTGCCGGTATGCAAAGGGATCACAAGAGTTCCAACCGGATACTCGGTAATGATGATATGCAATAAACACAATGGCAGTGTCAATGGGACAGGCAATAACATGCACAATAATAATCACACAATAACTAAATGTGTGGTGTATGTGAAGCTCACATTCACAGACGGGTGAAATGCAGTGATACCACACAGATAAACACGCATTCACCATCGATTCACCTATAACCTGCGACAGGTATAAGAAGGTGAGAACTGTGGTTGATACCTCAGATCAACACAGACACAATAAAACAATAACAAGATCTTGTACTTACAGATAAGGTACATTTCCTTACTCACTCACTCACTCAGGCACGTTTATGCAAGCACTCGTAGGTGGCCTGATAGCTGGTTTCCTCGTTCTTTCGCGAGACCATTGACGACAGGTTTTCCCACAAACCGTACTTGACACGGGGCAGGAGGGCGTGCTGTATGCTTAACAGACAGACACACGCGCACACACACTTGGCGCTGGCGGTGATTAAGGGTGGTGACGTCACGTGGTACAGTGAGGGCGGCGGCGGCTGTGGTACCATGCACTACACTGTACACTGTGGTACAGGTACACTGTGGTAAAGTCACACACAGATTACTTAGGCGGCGGCACTGCCTTAGTTCACTCTAAGTCACTCACAACAATCTTTGTCACCAGGGGTTACCTGATACCAGTCTGTTTCGCTCTAGAGATTTGTCACTTTAGGCTTCTGAACCATATACTCACACTCGTGATTCTGGCGAGTGTGTGTGGTATATCGCAGAGATGCTGAGTTAACTTAACGGTGAGGAATAGACGGTGATCAGTCTATTGGCCGGTAGACAGAACAGAACCCATCCTTTCGGTTTGGTCTCCCTCACGTGAATGGTTTTGCAAGGGGTGCCGGGCATCTCGTGGCACACAACACAAAAGTTACAATTTGACCAATGGCATTGCAGTAAATGAGCGGGAACCAATCATATTAGCTCGTTCGATGAGCAGTAGGAGAGGTGACATCATGAACACATCACGAACACGTCATAGCTGTTATTCACCATCGCGCCGGTTGACCCCAGAGTTCAGACGCTGCTGGCGCCTCCCCCTCTGTCCCACGGTGCACCACCGACATACTCGCTGACCCTTTGGTGGCAAGTATGCTTAACTCCCTGTATCTACTTTCTGCCTGGACATACGGCGGCCTCCGTATTATGAAAGTGTTCCTGGTTAAGTGGGCATTCTGGTGATACCCAACATGCCAGGTCACTATCCAGGATTAAGAGAGATAGGCTTTGTGCATGAAGATCAGTGCACTCTGCACTGCAATGAGCCATTCAAGTCAGCTGTGGGAGAATCTTGGGAGACATACTCCCACACAACAACAAAGTTTTGTCGTTGACAACACAACGACAAAGGTTTCGAACGGAAACAAGTAGAGTGCCGAGTACCTTGAGTGACTGTCTCAAGGTTACCGTTAATAGAGACGGAAGTGCGAGTATTATCTCATATGTGTAAAGGCGAACTAAAATAGCAAGTTCCTAAGAACTGATGCCATAGAAGTATCTACAGAAGAAAGTAATGTAACTATGTTTTGTAGGCTTAAGACTCAACCCTGGCATGTCTGGTCAAATAATTAGGACAGTTTTTGTGCAAGTTGAATAAATCAAGCGTTTTGGTGGAAAAGGAGCAGTACTAGATTTGAGATACATGCTATAAACAAAAGCGAATTAGACTTTCGTAGAGCAGTGTAATTACAAAGGAAAATGCTTATTAACATTTTACAACAGTATCCAGTGTTGAGGCAGTCTTTCATGTGTTGTAGTGTTATCTTCAAGGTCATATTAAATGTAATTTTGATATTGATAAAAGATTTGTTCCAGAAAACAGGTAAAGAATATTTATATACGAATAAAATGTGAGTAAAAAGAGCATAAATAAATAGAGTAAATAAGAGTACTTGCCATAAGAGTGAAGGTTTAGTGGGGGGCTGCAAGGGAAGGATTACAATTGAAACGTAAGCAAGAGTGCAAATGTCATAAAGTAACATAAAAATGAACAAAACTAATAATATTGAAAGATCTGTGGCAGAATAAAAGGTAGAGATCTGGCGACAGAAGAGAAACTTGGAGACCTCATCAATTGAGGAAGAAAGTATAGGAAAATAATCAATAGCAACTCTAGATCTATCAGAGTATGATAGAAATTATTACATTGAGAAAATGTATAAAGATTTGTTATCACTAAGCACGATGGTTCAGTTTAACTTTTCATAATACTTCTATAATAAATAATTTTATAATACCTTATATTTTTATAATTGGCTGAGGAGTTTATAACTAACCCAGAAATCTGAAAATCAAGAAACTACGACATTTCGGGTTGTACAGGACCAAAGTCATTCCCCGACTTGAAAATGGTCCAGGATGGACAGAAACGTCGAAGTTTTATAATTTTCAGTTGTATGGGTTGATTATACATAACTTAGATTCTCTCCCACAAAACCAAATTTGCCACAACAATAACTATTCTCCAGGTTTTCCCTCCAACACATAACTGCACTAAATGAGACGACGCTCTCACTCCCCAAGTGGACATCACAGTGCCCCGACGCTCTCACTCCCCCAAGTGGACACCACAGTGCCCCGACGCTCTCACTCCCCAAGTGGACATCACAGTGCCCCGACGCTCTCACTCCCCCAAGTGAACATCACAGTGCCCCGACGCTCTCACTCCCCCAAGTGGACATCACAGTGCCCCGACGCTCTCACTCCCCAAGTGAACATCACAGTGCCCCGACGCTCTCACTCCCCAAGTGGACATCACAGTGCCCCGACGCTCTCACTCCCCCAAGTGGACACCACAGTGCCCCGACGCTCTCACTCCCCAAGTGGACACCACAGTGCCCCGGCGCTCTCACTCCCCCAAGTGGACATCACAGTGCCCCGACACTCTCACTCCCCAAGTGGACACCACAGTGCCCCGACACTCTCACTCCCCAAGTGGACATCACAGTGTCCCGACACTCTCACTCCCCAAGTGGACACCACAGTGTCCCGACGCTCTCACTCCCCAAGTGGACACCACAGTGTCCCGACACTCTCACTCCCCAAGTGGACATCACAGTGCCCCGACACTCTCACTCCCCAAGTGGACACCACAGTGTCCCGACGCTCTCACTCCCCAAGTGGACACCACAGTGCCCCAAAATGTCAGCTCACTCTATTCCTCCCACAGGAATCCCTACCATAGCTATTTCGGAGGTGGTTGTCTCATGACGGAGAGCCACATATTAAAGGTAAATGGCTGGAGCAATATGTACTGGGGATGGGGAGGCGAGGACGATGATATGTGGAATAGGATTACGTCCTCAGATATGACGGTGTGGAGATACCCGAACCCTTACGTCAGATACAAGATGATTCAACACAAACCTGCAGCTCCCAGTCAAGAGAGGTAAGAGAGAGACCGTTGTTCAGGTGGCTCCAAACATCAGTGAGTGCCATTTTCTGTCCTGATGTGGTCGATTGTAGTTACTTGTATGTAGTAGTTAGGGTGAGAGCTTTTCTTGTTAGTGTGTGCTGGTAGTTTGATTGTATCATGTATTGTTAAGGGAGGTGGTTTGGTCGTATATTTTCTTGATAGAGACGGGGCGGTAATTTGGTTATTATTGGTAAAGGCTGTTCGGATTGGGAATTGTAGTGAGAATGGCGGTAGTTTGAGTGTGGCCATTTTTGTGAGAGAGGATAGTCTATTGGTTCCATTCGTGACTTCTTAATGAGGGGAGTAATAATAATCCTAGTAATAATACTAGTATAATCCTAGTAATAATACTAGTAATAATCCTAGTAATAATCCTAGTAATAATCCTAGTAATACTAGGGAGTATAATAATAAGTAATGATAATCCTTATCCTAACCTTTCTGATGTAGTTTGATTCTCCTTTTCGTATATTTTACCCGAACCCACAATCCCCTTAACCTTCCTTCCTTCTTTTACTTGTTTCTCCTACTCCTTCTATCCCCCTTTTCTCTCTCTTCCTCCTTCTCTTTCCCTTCTCTAATTCTCTTATTTTTCTTTTTCTCAAATTCAAGTCTTAGTTCTCCCATGCTCTCTCTCTCTCTCTGTCTCTCTCGTTCTCTATCTTCTTTGCTCCCATGCTCTCCTCCATGCTCTTCCTCCCATGCTCTTCCTCCCATGCTCTCCTCCTTGCTCCTCTTTTCATGCCGTCACTCCATTGCTCCTTGTTTTTCTCAATTCGAGTCTTAGTAGATCTGTCTCTTTACTACTGTACTTATATTATTACTAAGATAAAGAAAGAATTTATATGTAAAAACAAATTAAAAGAAGGAAGGAAGGTTAAGTGGGATTGTGGGTTTGGGTAAAATATACATAAAGGAAAAAAAACTACATCTGAAAGGTTTGGATAAGGATAATATATCAACAAATACGTCAAACACAATAAACAAATAACTATATCAGAAAGGTTAGGTTAAAGGGTGGTGGAATAAGAACAATGATATCCACATAATGAATACACTAAGATTAAAGAGGTTAGGTTAAGGGGCAAAAATAGGAACAATTATAACTTATGAGCAACTTTATGAACTTTAACAAATAACCTTTGAAATGCATAAATGACCATTTGAGAAATTAACTATTGAAACAAACAAATGAATACGAGACAATGATTGACGAAACACAAAAAGATAAGCAGGAATATTTATGTAAGTTAGGTCATGTCTGGTTGGGTGAGTTGGTCTGGTTGGGTGAGTTGGACTAGGTATGTTATGTCAGTATGGGTAAGTTAGGTTATGTAAGTTAAGTTAGGTAATTTAATTTAAGTTAGGATAGCTTGGGTTAAGTTATGATAGGTTGAGTTAGTTAGGTTAGGTTAGCTTGGGTAAGTTAGGTTCGGTTAGGTTAGGTTATGCAAGTTATGTTGGGTAAGTTAGGTTAGGATAGGCAAGTAAGGTTAGGTACATTAGGTTAGGTTATTCAAGTTAAGTTAGGCTAGGTTGGGTTGTTTTAGGTAAAGTTAGGTTAGGATACATAAGTTAAGTTAGGATAGGTAAGTTATGCAAGTTGAGTTAGGTAAGTTAGGTTAAGTTAGCTAATTTACGTTAAGTTAGGATAGGTAGGTTAGGTTAAGTTAGGTTAGGTTATGTAAGCTAGGTTAGGTTTAGGAATGTTTTGTTAGGTAAGTAACATTAGGTGGGGAGGATAGGTTAGGTAGGTTTATGCAGTGTTGTTCAGAGAACAGTTTTAAGGTAAAGTGACCAAGAAAATATATTTTAACAGATGTGCCAGTTTGATATGAAAAGCTGAACAAGTTATATTTTTGGAGAGAAATTTTATGACTGAAAATGTCTTAGAGAACAACATTGATGTCTTTGAGAATAACTTGTTAGAAGAAGGAGAGTTTCTTTGATGAACGAAGGTGAGTTAGATATTACCTTTCATGACTCCGAGAATAACTTTGATGAACGAAGATATCTTACAGAACAACTTTGATAGCTCTGAGATTAACTTCGATGACTTAGAGAATAACCTTAATGAATGAAAGTGACTTAGAAATTACCTTTGATGACTGAGAATAACTTTTGATGACTGAGAATGACTTTGATGTCATAGAGAAGGACTATGTTGAACGAAAGTGAGTTAGAGATTACCTTTGATGACTGAGAACACCTTTGAGGAATCTGAGAATAACTTTGATGTCTTAGAGAATAACTTTGGTGAACGAAGGTGAGTTAGAGATTACCTTTGATGAACGAAAGAGTTAGAGATTACCTTTGATGACACTGAAATAACTTTTGCTAGCTCTGAGAATAAGTTTTGATGACATTGGTGTCTCCGAGAATAACTTTGATGAACAAAGATATCTTAAAGCTTCTCTGATGAACAAAAGGATTCTTAGAGATTAACTTGATGACAGTATTTAACTTTTTGATGGCTCTGAGGACAGCTTTGTTGAACGAAGATGTTTTGGAAAGTTCTCTGATGAATGAAGAGTAACTTTGATGTCTCGAAGAGTCTTTGATTTATCACAGAGTAGCTTGGGTGTGTCCGAGTGTGTCCTTGATGTCTCGGTGTCCTTCACAATTTTTTCTTGCTAACGAGGCTAAATTTTAGTTACATTTGACTATTTTTGTACTCTATGATGTATACTGCTAGTTACAAAAGTGTGGAATGAAGTTACATTTGACTATTTTTCTTACTCATTGAGGTATACTGTTAGTTACAAAGTGTAGAACGAGGTTCCATTTTACTACTTTTTAGTTGAGGAAAGACAAGAAAATATGATGACAGAGACTATTTTTGTGCTACACAAAGTATAATGTCAGTTAAGAACAGCGATGAAAGATATCTTTGGCTATTTTTTTCTTGCTTGACGAAACATAATGGCTGTTAAGAAATGCTGAACAAGACTATTTTCAGTTACTTGACGATGGATTAAGTTAGTTATGAACAGTATTGGAAAGTTTCTTTTGACTATTTTTGCTAAGAGAAAGGTTATTATAGTTAAGAACAGTGTTGGTAAGAAATATTAAGTTGACTACGAGAAGTACTTTGACGTAGTTTTGCAAATATAACTGGGTGACTAAATTTATTGGGGAACTGTATTGCGGTTGATAATATTTGACAAAGAACTAGTTACTGAATGGAAGAAACAAATGGTTTAATGAAACAAAGAACATAAAAAATTGAGACTAAGGGAATGAACACAAAGAACATGTGGGGAACATGACAGAGAACATGTAAGAAAAGTTGATGAAAACAGTGAACATAAAGGGAATATGAACTTAGAGAACATGGAAACATAAGGAACATAGGGAATACAAAGAATGAACAATGAACTTGTGAGGACCATATAGAATATGACAAAGAATGAAGAAAACATGCAAGTGAAGGTGATAAACGAAGTGATCTTGTGAGGAACATGAACTTGTAGAGGAACATGAATATTGACAAAGAACACAAAAATATGGAAGACAGCATGAATATTGAGCATAAAAGTTGTAAGGAGAACATGTGATGAACATGAAAACATGACAAAGAACAGTGAACATACGGGGAAAATGGCAAAAAAAAAAAATGGAGAAAACTGGTGAAAAAGTGATCTGAATGAGCTGTGAACATTTGAAGAACATGGAGTGAACATAGAAAACATGGATGAGAATACGAGGACACAGTGAATATAGAGAAAATATGCAAATACAATACTATTATAGAAGGTTTGGATAAGATGGGGATGAGAAGGTAAGGGAGGGAAAGGGTAAGGTGAGATTTTTGACCATGTGATAATTGCGTACTTGGGTAAACAAAAGGTATTGAAGGTAAGGTGTTATATGACCGTGTGAATATTACAGAGCTGAGTACAACAAGGGTATTAAAGGCCATGATGTTTACTTTGATAGACTGGAGAGGGACTTGATCTGAATTAATTTGATGAACTAAGGTGGAGAACATCAGTTGGAATTCGGTAATTGACATGATCTTATTTACTGCGTCTGAAATACAGCGGATTTAAATTTCAGGGAAATTGATCTGCTACTAAAGAACTTATACAAATGAACTACGGTGGAGGACAAGAGCTGGAGCTCGGTAACTGACTTGATCTTATTTACTGTGTCTGAAATACAGAGGGTATAAGTTTCAGGGAAATTGATATGGTATTAACGAAGATAGGAGAGAGAGCTAAGGCGGTGGTCAAGAGCTAGAACTTTGTAATTGTTCAGATCTTATTTACCATGTCTGAAGTATCACTGTTTACTAGCAGTTCAATCCCCCTGAAATTTTAAAGATACAGGGATACACTAAGGCGGGGACCGGAGCTGGAGCTTGCTTACTGAATAACAAATTTTGGTCTTTAAACGGTCTCTGATGAAAATGGATCTCTAAATATTTCTGGGCTCAAACTGAACTGTTAATTTTTTGGTCTTTATTGGTCTCTGACAATGTTTTAATTTCCTCCATAAAAACTTTTAAGAATGCAGGTTTAAGTAAAACTAAAATATTTCCGTTTCAAAGTGGACTCTGACTATTTTTTGGTCTTTATGGAACTGATAAAATCTGGTCTTCTATGGACTCTGCCTAATTTTCGGTCATTACTGGACTCTGCATATTTTTTGGCACAAATTGGACTCTGAATATTTTAGGGGGACAAACTGGACTCTGAATAATTTGTCTACAACTGGACTTTGGCTAATTTTCGATCTTAAATGATCTCTGGTGGATTTTGAGCTAATACTGAACTCTGAAGAATTTCTGGCACAAACTAGACTCTGAATATTTTCTGACTACAACTGGACTCTGTCCAATTTCAGTCTTTTTTACAGGTGAAACAGCCGTAAATGGTTATAAAACTGTCATGACTAAGATGTCTGTTTTCTTAAAAAAACTTCTATGAACATATTCTCAGAAAATGGTCTTTTCTAAATTTCGGTCACACACTCGTAAATAAACTTCTATGATTACACAAACTCTGAAATATTTTCATAAAACTGAACTCTGATTAATTTTGAATTTTCCCCATAAGAACTCTTAACAAACTTCTAAGATCTCGGAAATTATTTTTCTCATAAGAAATCCTTAACAAACTTCTATGAAATTATTTTCCTCATAGGAATTCCTTAACAAACTTCTATGAACATATTCTCAGAAAATGGGCTTTGAAAAATGAGCGATCTTGAAAACAAACAATAATTGTCCGTAGAGTTTACCTGGAACACCTGACACGCCACAGAGGATTTTAAAATGAACTGGAAAACCGAAGATCCCCACGCGATTTTTTCTGAAAACAAAAAATCGTCTGTGGCTCTTCATCCCTACCCCTCTCCCCATCCGGCCCGTTGGCGCTGTGAGGGGGCTTAGTAGATGGCTGCTGGAGTGTGATGCTCCGTGGAACAGTCCTCTGTCCTTTTGTGGCCTGGCACCCCTGCTGCCCCCCCATCCCTCCCAGCTCGGCTCGTTGCTGCTGTGAGGGGGGCTTAGTGGGCAGCTGCCGGAGTGTGATGCTCCTTGGGACAGTCCTCTGTCCTTTTCTAGCCTTGTGCTCCTGCTGCTGTCCTCTCCAATTATGCCAAGCACCTTTTCCTTTTCCTTCTGTTTCGTTTTTCTCCCCCTCTTCTCCTATCTGCTTGTCGTTTCCTGCCGACCTTTTGCTTGTTTTGGATCTTTCTTTGGACTTCTTCTATTTTGACGCCCGGGTGCTTGAGGAGGCATACTCTTGCACCCGTAGAACTGTAGTACCCAACGTCGAGAGTGAGGGGAACCTTTTATTGTCAATCCCCCTTTCGTCGCTGAACCCGATCTCGACGGACTGACGGTTCTTAAGGTGGCGTTTGTGGGGCGTATACTCACGACGCACCCCCAGGTGGCCTCGGCGTGATCGGCGATAACTTCCTGTTGGGTGTCCTGCCTCTAATTGTGGCTCCATGGTGGGTATGGGGGCACATTCGTGGATGAATTCCTTTTTCCTCGTATATATGTCGATGAATGTTTCTGTTGTACCCTCTCAGGCTCGTGGGGTGGGCGACCAAGCCCCCAAGTTGGCCTGTATTGGAAGACCCGGCACTGTAGCTCCCGCTGCGTTGAGCCCCGACCTTGCTCCTCCTGTGACCATCCTGACTTCTTCCCCCAGCTCCCCTCCCTCCTCTGTGGTTGGGTCGAGCCTCCAGCCCCCAGTGGTGACGACTTCGTCCCCTGGTGCGGCTAAGTCTCTCGTTGTGACTACTGCGCCTTTTGTCCCCTCTCTCTCTGGGGGTTCTCAACGCCGTTCGCGCCCCGGCCGCACTCGCTCGATTCCTTCCCATACTGACGAGTATCAGGCCTTGTTTGGTCCTGCTTCCTGGGCCAAACACTTTGATCTCCTCCCTCTTAATTCTGCGCCTCCTGACGATTTCTCCCTCCTTGATGCCCAAGGCCATTCTGTCCTCCAGGTTGACTCGTTTACTCGTCCCCCTCGTGGTCGTCGCTGTCATCCCCTTCGTGTTGTGAAGATCACCTTTGATGGTAGGACCCTTCCATCCTCTGTCATTCTTGCTGGTGCCAGGTGCTCTGTCCAGGAGTATATTCCTTCTCCCAGGCTTTGTAACAAATGCTGGAGGTTTGGGCATGGTGCCATCCACTGCTCTGGGACTGTCTCTCTCTGTCCTTTGTGTGGGGGTGAAGGTCACTCTAAGTCGGAGTGCACTTCTCCCCAGGCTCGCTGCCTCAAATGTGGTGAGGCCCATCCTACCTTCTCCCATGCCTGTATCCATTACAAGCTTGAGGCAGCCGTCCTCAACTTGAAGCACCGGGAGCGTTTATCTATTCCTGAGGCGAGGCGCCAGGTTCGCCGGCTCCCGCCTTATGCTAACGTCTCTTATGCTCGCGTGTTGCGCTCTTCCTCTCCACGTCCTTCCCTTCTTCCTCAGACTCGCAACCGTTTCCGGGCCTTGGACCCTGATACGCCCACTGCCCCCTCCTCTGTTCCTTTGAGTTCTATCCCGAAAGGTCCCCCTCCTGGTCCTCTGTCTGGGGTTCCCCTTCTTTCTACCCTGAAGTCTGTCGTGTCTCCTGTGTCTTCTTCCTCGTCTCCTTCCGATCCTCCTTCCCTTTCTTTTCCTCCATCTATTGACTCTCCCAGCCGCCTGTCAGTGCAGGCGGATGTCTATCGCTCCTGTCCAAAGACTAATGTATTTAAGAATAATTCCCAGAATAGAATAAATTCCCAGCAGAATAGCAAGTGAATTATAATAGTATGTGGCTATGATATCCTGTTTTCTCTAGACGGAAACTCCACTACAAGCTACATTCTATGGGTAACTTGATTATACAATGCAGCAACATTATCTGCAATTGTATGTAATATTAAATGGTGTCGGATTTTCCGACAGGGGGGGGGAGATAAATGGAACAAACTGTGTACCGTATCCCCACAAAGATACGAGCAGCAGAACAATGGAGAGGCAAAGGAAAAAGTAAAGGAACAAAGGGAACACCCGCGTGAATCAAGAGAGCAGAAGAATTAGGAGCCCCAGCAACGGCTGGGGGGGGGGCGGGGGAGAAAGGAATAGGCCACAAAAACGACCATGACGAGCACCAAGCATCGGCTCCTGGAGACAGACACAAAGGGGTGAAAGCCGGGAAAACAGAAATTGGGTTCGAGGAACTTGGTGTAATAACCTCGAACGTTCCATTGAAGAATAGACATTGACGAGAAGAGAAAGGACAACAACAGAGAACAAGGAAGAAACAAACGCGAAAGAGCAACACAGCACGTTAAGAATATCAGGGTCGGGATCAGGTTCAGCAAAGTCAGGGGTTAGGGGGCATGGGTAAACTGAGCCAAGACGGAGGGAAGAAGTGGGAGAACAGACCAGGGCTTTGCGGGCGGGGTCCGGAGGAGGAGGAGGAGCAACGGAGAGGAGCAGTCAAGGCAGCAGCCAGGAAGAGGTAGGAGTAGAAAGAGGGACACACCTCAGCAGAGCAGGCCAACCGAAAGGGAAGCAGGTGGCCAAAGAAACCTCCATAGCAGGAACACGGAGGCGGTAATCACTGAAATGGAGGGGAAGGAGCAACAGAGCCAGAAGGAGGTGGCTGAGGAAGAAAGCAAAGCCTTCTTGCCTGACCCCGCGGGGAGGAGGAGGGAGAGGGGCCAGGCTTACGCTTCGACTTAAAGAGACCGGTGTCCCAGCAACAACGTACCGGGCAACGGATTCCAGTGTCTCAACAGGAGAAGCTGAACGGGAGCACACACGACGGCCGTTAGGA
>WNGS01166729.1:25932-52827 GCA_020271785.1 Procambarus virginalis
CCTGCTTTAACACTGGGGAGGGACAATCCTCTCGTAGATTAGACGATTTGGCAGTTCTTGGAACTCCAAGAATGATTGTCATTGCTTCGTTCTCTATGCTTTCGAGTCTTTTCATATCGTTTTGGGACTAGGTACATAAAATGGTGCGGCATAATCTATGACGGAGCGCACATAAGCTGGTTACATCATTTAAGGGACGGCAATAGAGGCTCCTTGTCCATTCCAGGCCATAGTTTTTCAGTGCTCTAAGGCGACTTTGCATGTCCTATGAGTTGGTTGAGCTCCTCTTTCTTTCCCTTGTGAGAGCCGACAATGATGCCAAGGTACCTGTAGTGGTCAACCATTCAAGTGTACACCATTAATTTGTAGTTCTTCATTTGCCCCCCCCCCCCCGCTTGTGATGGGAGTATGCCTTTGTCTGTTTGTGAAGAGAGGTGAAACCGAGCTCAATACATTTCCTTCCAATGAGTTCAATGTCTGCTTATTTTTTCCAAGGTGGTAGCTTGTTAGGACATCATCTGCATATCCCACTTGTTGTTTCTTCCGGAAAATCATATTTGCAATGGCGTTCATATGTAATTGAATAGTGTAGGCTTAAGACTCTGCCTTGGGGGGGGGGGGGTCCCTAGTTCCATATTATTTGTTTTTGAGACTGCTCACATTGAAGCAAC
This sequence comes from Procambarus virginalis, assembly GCA_020271785.1. Taxonomy (NCBI): domain Eukaryota; kingdom Metazoa; phylum Arthropoda; class Malacostraca; order Decapoda; family Cambaridae; genus Procambarus; species Procambarus virginalis. Next base: position 26,604 of record WNGS01166729.1, read on the forward strand.
CCTTGACCTTCCTCCCTGTGACGTCGTCTTCACACCCATTTCATGAGTCTCCCTTGACACCCATGCATGCAAGCTCGTCCGGATCGCAATCCTCTGCACTTTGTCGAAGGCTCCTTTGATGTCAACAAATACAGAGTACCTAGTCGTGTCATTAGCCAAGTAATTAAATATACAGTTTGCTGTGCTCCGTCCTTTAACAAATCCATTAACCCCCTCCCCTAACCTGCCTATTTGGTTAACAGTCGGTTTAGGATGATCCTTTTAGGCATCTTGAAGTGCATGACATGAGACTGATAGGTCTGTAATTACCAGGGACATTGGGCTTCGTATGGGAACAATTATTGCGTGTTCCATTGTGTGGGCAACACTCCACTTAGGAATGACTTGTTAAACAGGTGGAGTAGTGGATTCCCAGACACTTCACACAGTGCACTGAGTATGTCGTAGGTGACGTCATCTTCACCAGGTGTAGTGCTTTCACCCCGTTTCATAGCGCCCCTTACTTCCTGGGCTGTGATTGGTTCCCAATATTCGTCTCACTAGACAGTGCTCTTGTTATCCTTATTCTTCTGTCATTATGTCAGAGGAGCTGTTTCCTCGTGCTTACTTCTTCAGGGAGAGAGGAGGAGGAGGATGCTGCATTACTCCACTTGTGAATTTGTTCTTCAGCCTTACCCTGGGGGTCTTTGTGAGCCGCAGGCCGGGTTCCACCCTCCTTAGCTATCTGAATTTTTGCCCACACTTGTCTTGCAGATGTTTTCTTCCAATAGAGCTAGTGAACTCAAGCCATTGTCTCTCCCGTTCTTTAATTTTCTATCCCTGGTATTTGACACACAGTTTTAACAGCTCTTGGTTACTTTTAATGGGATGTCTCAGGTATTCTCTACTCATGTCTACTCATTTGCGTTAAGCATCTTTATGTAATCGTTCTCATACCATTTTATTAGCATTAGGCCCCATATAACACATATGTGGTCATAATAATGCCTGCATAACACCAGGGATGGTAAAATGCTCCTCGTATAACACAAAAGGATGGTATAATGCTCCTCGTATAACAAAAAAGGATGCTATATGCTCCTCGTATAACAAAAAGGATGGTATAATGCTCCTCGTATAACAAAAAAGGATGGTATAATGCTCCTCGTATAACAAAAAGGATGGTATAATGCTCCTCATATATCATGGTCATAATAATGCCTTTATAACACCAAGGATGGTATAATGCTCCCCGTATAACACAAGGATGTATAATGCTCCCGTATAACACCAGGGATGGTATAATGCTTCCATTATAGCACCAGGAATAACATTAGGCTCCCCCATATAACACATGTTGGGTCATAATAATGCCCGCATAACACCAGGAATATTATAATGCTGCCTGTGTAACACGGGATGATATAATGCTCCCCGAAGAACACATGAGTGGTAATAAGAATATGCCGACATAACACCAGGAATGATAAATAATTATTATATAATAGCGGAGAGTCCACTATATCTGGACCATTAGCAATAGAACCCAAGTACCTGCATGTTGACGAGTCTGCTCTGTATTATCTGCGTCACACCAGTGAGGGTATTGTGACTTTGTCAACACGTGTACAGACAATGTTGGCAGCGCGATGACACTATATTACATGGTCGGAACACATGCGGAGCCACTAACATCTATTTGACATGAATGAAGACATAACACTTATGGAAATTATAAGACTAACAAGACTTATAACGAGAGAGTGCAACCATATGTGCACAATCCTAGTAATATATACTGATGTTTATATAACAACCTGTGCACCTCAATTAATGGGTTTGAAAGTTTTAATCCCAATGACAATTATATAATACCAATAAGAAACTATTAATACATATTCATCAACCCTGACTGATTTTTTTTACCAGATTGGGGCCTTCCTAAATCACATGCACCCGTTCCTTCAGCGCCAGCAGCTCAACTACTCCATCTACTTTGTCGAGCAGGAAGGTAAGTAATGCTAATATTTCCTTGTTGAGGGCTTTATCCCTCTGACTAGTGCTCTTGCTCTTAGTTTAATTGGAAGAGGATCTCTCCAATGTCATATGTGTTCGAGGTTAACTAAAAAAAATAAATTATTTGAACAATGAACATTTCCATTTTTATTTATATAGATTGACATTCACGATAACCTTGTTACTGTGATATTTGGGTCAAAGTTTTCAATGAAGGTTTGCTTTATTAACATTATCTTGGTGGCGGATGTAGATGCACAGTGTTCACTAGTGTGTCACATTCTTCAACTATTTTTTTAACCTTTGTAGTCGATGTGGATTTTGCATTTAATGCAGCTGCTCTTGTTGGTTGAATGTTGAGTTTAATGCGCAGGGTTTCAGATGCTACACATTTGTACAAGCAGCACTTGTAACCAAGTCTCAGTCTGTGTATGGCTACTGCAATGTATTTGGATATTTTTTTGGCAGGCTTGAAAGAGGAGAACCCAGTGGCTTGTTCATTGCACTTCGCAGTGGATCTTCCTTCCGCTACTTTGGCTCTGTGGCGACTTTGATAATTGGGAGTATTTTCTTCTTGGTTTTCTCCTTAATCTGTGAGAAACTTGGAGGTATTTTTACTGTACAACAGGTAGAGCAGTGGCAGTTTTTGCTAGTGAGTCTGCCTTTTCATTACCAACTAATTGACAGCTGTTTCGGTATCGACACCGTTATTGGAGTGGGGAGTGATATTTTGAGCGCCATCTATTGACCTGCACTCCAACTCCCAGGTATTAGGTGCGATGTAGTCAACGTCATCTGTTGGCGGTGGTGTGGCGTCGGCGAAATACTCCTGTTTCATACCTCAATTAGATGGTGAAGTCGATGATGATGACCTCTGGTGGGTTGCGTAACGACATCAACTCCATCTAGGTTGTGAAAGCAATTACAATTTCAATTCCCCGGTGGAAGGGTGTTATCCTAAGGTCACCCAGTATACTGACTGTCTAGTTAATGACGTTTTATGTTCACAGTGGTGACGTAAGGAGGCGATTGCGTTGAAGAGGGCAGTTCACCTTGGGCAGTCCAGAACTCTTGACTTGGTCCTGTGAGAGGACAAAGTGACCACCGTCGGTAGTAGCAGTGTGTTAGTTGCTGGATTTATGTAGTGTTGTATGGACCAACGTACCAGGGAATTGGCCAAGAAGAGTTACGGGATGACGGTAGTGTATCGGTTGAGAAGTGCTGCTAGTGTATTGCTAGAGACTTCTGCCAGGATGTTAGCTACCCCTGTACATGACTATTTAAGACCCCTGTCAGCTTGTGGCTGAAGCCCTCTGCCAGTGAACTTCTGGAGAGCAAATGTCGGGTACTAGGACATTGTGATGATACGATGCAAGCTTCATGGTTCTTAGTGTAACCTGCTGCCCCAGCAGAATTTTTATAAACTGATCCATCTATGAAGATGTGAGAGGTTATCAGTCTGAGATGGTTTCCATTTGTTGTTCTATGACTGCTTTGAACCTCTGAGCCACAAGCTGATTTTCTAACTGGTAATCCTTCAATGATTACCTTTTTAAACTCGGTTCTTCCCAATGGAGGAGTTTGCCGAAAATGTTGATATGGGCGATCTTCTCTTTTTTTTATGATAGTCAGTTTAAAGTCCACTTTCTCAATCTTTCGTTTCAATCTTGACCAGATTTTCCGTCAAAGTACTTGTTCTATACTGAAGGTTTCTAATGAAGTAATCTGTGAACACAATCTTTGATTGGCTGTCTGGTGGTGGTTCCACCACGTTTTGCTGTTATGGTGGCTATTCTTTGTTTGATTTTGTTTTCTAAGGCTGGCAAGATGGTTTCCATTCTTAGATTCTCTCTCCACGAGAAAATAGGTGCTCGCAGTATTGTTTTGAAGGCATCGTTTTGAGACACTTTCCAGTTTCTCCCATTGGGTATCACTAAGGGATGTAAGAACAGGAGCAGCATAGTCAATGCTTGAACGTAGTACATTTTGAGTACTGGTAGATGTGCACCATCTCTAAAACTTGTCAGGGAATGCTAAGCTGAGTTTCTGGTTTTGTAACGTTGCAGAAGATATTAAATGTCCAGAGTTAATTACAACTGGGAGTCTATTATGAAATAAAGGTATTGAAAATTTTAGTGACCTACTCAATTTACTTTCCTTGAATTGCAACTCTGATGCCTTGAGGTCTCACTTTAACGGCCATTGGCACTGTAGAGAATTGCCCGACAGACCACTGGAACATTATCTAACACAGTGCACAGTTCCAAATCCTTTAAGATTTCAACTTGGATTCAACAGAGTAGAGGAAGTTGTTAAACGCATATGGCAAAGTCTTACTGAAGTGACCATAGGAATCATAACTACTCGTACTCCGCCCAAGTAAAACGGAAACAAGCAACACTTAGTGGGCCAGCCAGAGGTTTAAGGCCCGCGCAGGAATATGTGTGAACAAAAAATGGCCAATGGTTTGCATTTGTTGTTTATGCGTTCTAAGCATTAACTAAGGAACTGCTATGCGTTCCACTTCCCTGCTGATGTCTAGGCATTTTTGTGCAAGATTCGTGGCGCCTTTGCCATTGATGATGACCACAAAGTCGTCTGCATAGTTAAGCAGTTTAGCTCTTGGTAACTTGAGCTTCATGAAATGTTCCACATGACGGTTGAAGAGGAAAGGGCTTCGTATTCCTCCCTGCGGAGTCCCATTTTCCAGTCTCTTTGAGGATGATGTTTTTCCTTGGAATTTGACTTTAGGTTCTCTGTTGATTATACTTTGGCAAAGGCAAGAGCTTGTCCCTTGATTTTCTTATCCACAAGGCAGCACAGTGTAGCTGGAGCATTGGCTAACTCTAAGGCTTTTTCAAGGTCCAGAAAAATAAGGATTCCTGGTTTGTCATAGATTTGATCCAGGTGGGAGGTAAGGCATTCTGTGGTTTTTCTGTAAGTAAAATCATTTTGGTGCAGTGGTTTGGCTTTCCATTCAAATCAATTAAGAATTTTGGCCTGTTCATCCTAAAGGTTTCAAATATGTCTTTTGTTGGCTTCGGTTCTTGGTGAATCAAGTAATTTATTATGAGCATTTAAGTCACCCGATATGATAGTTGGTTTGGTGACTGTTATTTCAGAGATTGCAGAGAGATCCATATCGTGTTCTCAATGGCTCCTGTATACATTGAAGATGAACAGCATTGAATTCCTCATAGTAAGATTAACTCGAATAATTTCGACGTCCTCACCACAGTTAGGCAGGTCTGTGATTGCTGTGGCATTGATATTTCTTAGTAGTATTGAAGTGCCTCAAGTGCCACCTTGTGCAATTGGGGAGTGGAAACCTTGATATCCTGTGATATTGATACTTATTTCAGTCCTTGTAAATGTTTCTTGAAGTAAAAAGATATCAATGTTGTCCTTGAACTGATCTGAGTGTTTGTTTTGTTTTTCAATCTTGATATTCCAATGTATAATCAAGAGTGTCGTTATTGGCCATTATTATGTTATAGTAGAGTCCACCAAGGATTCAAAACCATTGAATCCTTTGTGGTTTATTATGTGCTGATTTTCTTCCCGATTGCTTGTCGTCTAGGTTGGAGTGGAGACTGCCACTGGGCGCTGAAACCATTCAGCTTCGTCACCTTCTTCGACCATTTCAGGTAGGGCTTGTAAACGTGTGGAAAAAAAAAGTTCAATAGATTGTTTTTGGTCGTCTGTTAACATTTCCTTCCTTGACTGAGGGTTGGTCTGTTCCTGTGCTTGGAATGCCTTGTCAAGTATCTTGCTGAAGGTCTCTGTCAGGGAGGCAATAATCATTGGAACAATAGTCACTTTATATACCTTTGACTGCTTTTCTTTTTTCTAGGTAGGTGAGGAGAGACTGGGTTGGGTCGTGGTGTCTTTGCTACATTCAGGTACTGGGGCATTAGATAATCAAGGGGGTCGTCATTTGTGCTTGGGATGTCTTGGAGGCAACAGGTGTATTCATTTTGCCCCCCCCCCCCCTGATCTGTTCAGTTGTTGTTGCCTTGTGGAGTATTGCTTTGGTTTCTCCAGTTATTAGAGGTCAGAGACGGGTTTTAGATTCAGCTACTCGGAACAAAAGTTCCAAGTAGCACGGGCTATGGTGAGCCCGTAGTGGGCTTACCTGGCACAGGAGCGGGGCTGTCAGACAGACAAGAGAACATGTCGAATTTATACTGTTGGGAGGTCATATGCATACAATTAGGTGACGAGTAAGGTGAAAAGGTAAGAGGCATGGGGAAGTAACCTATACATAATAATATTAGTCACGTGTAGTGAACATAGCGTTTTGGGCCGTGACGTCATCGTTGGCATCTTCACGTTCCGGTCTCTCTCACTTTATGGTGGGTAGAGTTAATTGTTCCGCTATTTGAGTATTTATGGTGTTCTACTTTTATTTGAAGGCTTCAAGAACCTAAAATCTTTCAGTGGGTTTTGTCTAATATGCAAATGTTTTTATTCTGAATTTCTCTTGTTAGGGTGATGTCACGAGCCTCGTGAGCTTGGTCGACGTCAAAGTCACTCCTAATTGTTAAGTAAGTAGGCATCCATCAGTCTCGGGAGACTATGGAGTTGCGTTCTGGTTGTCGGTCTGGAGTGGCCTCTCCAGGGTGCAAATCCAGGGTAGGTTGATACGGTGGAGAAGCTGTTACCCATGCAGCAGGTCTCTCCTCTCCACGGTGCCGAAATTCTCCAAGGGAAAGACAAACGCAAATACAGTTGGTTCCTGTGCCGTCGCAGGAACTGTCAGAACGAGCTTGAATAACGAGGCTGACTGTAATGCATGTAGTTTCTGTAGCTTCTAATTGTTAGCAGTTCCAGAAATCACATGTTAGTCACAACCAAAGAGATCCCAGGTTAGGTTAGGTTATAATAGATTTGGCTCCTATTCATGTTCTCCCCCTTTCTACTGTGGGTGAACAGGGAAACGGGCCTTACCCTTATATCCTGTAAAGAGGCACCCATTTTCCAGGATATCAGAGGGGGATCCGAAGGGAAATGTTGCCAAGCTGCGTGCTCCTTAAAGGGGCCCTCCATCCATTGCCAAAGTTTGGTTATCTCCTCCCTGAAGGTTCTTGATGCTGTAGGAGTACACGTTGACGGGAGCACCATCCTGGAGAGGGGAATGCGCTGTCGTCCGGTCCTCAGAAGGTCGCGCTTCTGTAGTGTCGAAAGATTTTGTGCTTCTTCCGGTAGAATCCTCTCTGGGTATCCTCTTTTCGGGAAAAACGACTAAATTATATCCAAATCCTTCTTGAGTTCGCTGTCAACACTCGTTATCCTTTTTATTCGGATAACTAACGAATAGGCGAGATATCTCTTTAAGGATGCTGGATGACAGGAAGTATATAAGAGATAAGAATGCAGGTTAGAATCCTTTTAAACCACTTTAGTTTGGATTCTTTCTCGTTCAAGTTATACACAGGTGTCGAGGAAGGGTAGCTCCTTGAGGATAGGTTCAACTGTAAAACCCAAATCTGGGCGGAAACCTTTAGACCATGTGTGAAAAATATTGACCTCTACCTCACACACTCCAATCGCTGATCTTTTACTCTGTCGGCAAGCTTTATTGTCAGAACACAGGAGCGTGTCCTTTAGGTTACAGTCTAAGACTTGGCGCAGACACCGTCCCACTAGCACCCTCCCAGGGAAACGTCTTACTCCGGCGTCTGGTAGGTCGTCTGCAATTTCTCCTTTTGTGTTCCTCAAAGAAAGCTGTTACTTAACGGGTTGCTGCCACTTGAGGTGTGCTTGGGTACAAGGCCGAGACATCCAGAGAGAAAAGGTTGGTTCCTTCCTGATATGGTTGGTTAAAGTCAGCAATTTTACGAAGGAAATGTGTAGGGTCGTACAGTCTCTCGGGCAATAGTTTCAGTAGTGGAGAGAGGATCGCTGTGAGGGTCATATCTACCGGCCTCGTTGGAGCCTTCCAGCCATTCAGACCCGGCCGTCCTGCCAGAGCATCTGGAAGGATGATAGTCTTTATGAACTCTTGCTAAAAAATATGAGAAGGAAACATAGTAATATGGATCATGAAGATATCTCTTGCTGCCGCTGAGAATATTCTCCTCTTTTTTCCTGGCTTCAACTGGATCTGGACCATCCACATAGTTGTGCAGGAGGAGAATAAGACTGTTGCTTCAGTTTGCCGCAGGCTGGAGGGTCGCCGCTGGGTTTGCCGCAGGCTGGAGGGTCGCCGCTGGGTTTGCCGCAGGCTGGAGGGTCGCCGCTGGGTTTGCCGCAGGCTGGAGGGTCGCCGCTGGGTTTGCCGCAGGCTGGAGGGTCGCCTCTGGGTTTGCTGGAGGGTCGCCTCTGGGTTGGCTGCAGGTTGGAGGGCTCGCCGGGGTTTGCTGGAGGGTCGCCGCGGGGTTTGCTGGAGGGTCGCCGCNACCACAGTGTAACTGTACCACAGTGTAGTGTAGTGCATGGTACCGCCGCCAGCCGCCGCCAGCCGACGCCAGCCGACGCCAGCCGCCGCCAGCCGCCGCCCTCACTCTGACGTGACGTCACCACCTTAGCACGCCAGTGCCAGTGTGTGCGCGTGTGTCTGTCTGTTAAGCATACAGCACGCCCCTACTCACGAAATCATCTCAAGATACTGCGAGTACCTCCGTGTCTACGAGCGAAACCAGCTATCAGGCCACCTACGAGTGCTTGTATAAACGAGTCTGAGTGAGTGCGTAAGGAAAGGTACCTTATCTGTAAGTACAAGATCTTGTCAGTGTTATTGTGTCTGTGTTGATCTGAGGGATCAACCACAGTTCTCACCTTCTTATACCTGTCGCATGGTTATAGGTGAATCGACGGTGATGCGTGTTTATCTGTGTGGTATCACAGCATTTCACTCGTCTGTGGATGTGAGCTTCACATACACCACACATTTAGTTATTGTGTGATTATTATTGTGTTTATTGCATATCATCATTACCGAGTATCCGGTTGGAACTCTTGTGATCCCTTTGCATACCGGCAGTTAGGTTGCCGTGTTAGTGATTGGCTGTCAACTGTGTTAAGTTAGGTGTTTCTCCACGAGTGGATACGAGTCGATTAGCCAGACGTCAAGAGTCTCGCTAATGCAACCATAGCTTTGCTGACGCCAATCGAAAGTAAATCAAGCACCCTGTGTATTAGTGGTTAAGTTAGTAAATAAACTACTGTTAAGCTTTATGCGGTGTTTCCGTTGAACCACTTCTGAATACTGCCAATATTACTCAAGCCTTCAGCTCTAAGTGTCTTCAACACCGAGTTGCCTGTAAGTCACTAAACTATAAATTTGATGAGGACCCTAGGAGTCCCTTAAAGTGTTACATCATTGAGGAGATTCCAACGACCAACGTGGAGCAGGACCAGGTGAGGCTAGTCTGAGAAGAGACCCACAAGGACTCTAACTCGACCTTGCTCCCAGGCCCTGTACGGTTGCTCTCGTATTTTCTATTTTGCTAATTCCGACAGCTTCGTGAAGCGTCTGCCACATGTACATTGGCGACGTACGCATTGCAGTCGTGACAGCAAAAAAAAAAAGAAAACCCCCACATTGGAATAAATCATGACTGATATCTCATTCAAATAGACATCCGCCACTTGATAGTGCTTGTAGTTGCCTGTAACTGTCCTCTTATTCCTTTATATGTAGGTATTTATGATGCAGTTGGTGAGCATATGAAATAGGTGAGTCCTAAACATTACATGTAATACTCAAATTGAGTGTAATTGTTTTAACAAATACTTTAGTTATTTCATTTATACACTCACTATCCAATGGCTGTACATGTGCTTATATTTAAAATGTGCTTGCACACCTTGTATATGTGATTGGTGGCTAACCAATCTCCCACTTACAACCATGTCTACCGACAGGTGGTAATTTGGCAATTGAGGAGAAGGTGAACATGAGTGAAGCAGAGGCGCGTCACAGGGCAGGAGTGATGCAGGGCGGGTTCTCCTCGCCCCAACACTGTGTTGCCAGATGGTCCCTCGCTCTCATTGTGCCATACAGGAATAGGGAAGCTCAGGTTTGTATTCACTGACTTGTTTTGTGGTTCTCAGTTTTATGTTATCATTGTTGTTCTTCTTTAAAGCTTTAATGACCCAACTACCTATTATTATGAAATAAGTTTTCTTAAATCCCAAGATGACGCCTGTTATGACCTTTCTTTGCCAATAATTCGGGTTCTTTTCGTCTCTCTTTCTATAAGGCGTCAGTGCCTCTTTCTTCGATTCACAGATCCAACCCCAAGTGAGGGTGAAGTTATCAAGAACTGAACAGTTTTTTTTATTATTATTATTTTTACCACAGACGTGGCCACACATTTACAATGCTAACCAGCATATATACATTTTCCTCTGTGACAACCAAACGGGAAGGGGGTTAAACATACTAGACAAAAACCACACCTAACCGAACCTAACCTATGCCTATATATATGCACATTATGCTAATATATTATAATATAAATTATATTTGAGAAAATTCCTGTTTTGAATGAACAACATGTAAAAATTTATGAATGCGTCCTTGGGGTCGACTACTGGATGGAATGGACTTGAGTCGAGGATGGGTTGCACAGTTAACATTTGGTCAGGTCAACATCAGAAATGTGGTAAAAATTCCCAGTTATTTCATATTCAACATATAATCCTTATTATATGTTATTATTTATAACAGAGTTTTGGAGGAACCGCTCCTGTGCCAGGTAAGTCCACTACGGGCTTACCATAGCCCGTGTTGTATGAAACTTTTTGTTCCATATAGCTAAATCTAAAATAATAAACAATTGCTTAATAGCTCACCAAATTGTTTAAGAAAATAATGCGCAGACTAATTTAATTCTTCTTTTGTATCCCATAAAATATTTACAATTTTCTTTGATTTCTGAGAAAGAAAACTTAAAAGATGAGGAACACTCCTATCAAAGTATTAGGAATGTTCAAGACAGAAATCAGAATTTAATTAATATGAAACTCTGCAGATCTAAGAAAGTTGTATGAATATTTCTTCAAGATAAAGCGGGCACCTTTGACAAGCCGCCGACTTCCTGTCCCCGTTGACAGAGAAATAATAATTCAATAATTCACTAGAGAAATAATAATACACTGCGTCTGGGGACATGAAGCCAGAGTGTATGCATCCATGTTTGGCTTTTATCGAGGCCAAACTTTAATTTTAATTTTCCACAGAAAACGACCACTAAATCGTTTAACAACCAGGCACCCATTCACTACTGGGTGAAAATAACTACAGTTAATGACTGGCGCCCAGTCAAACCTACCGGCCAAGATACGAACCCAAGCCAAAAAGTGTTCACGAAGCCTGGATCAGTGCCTTACCACTGCGCCACGAAGACTGTACCTGGCAAGTGCGACTACACTGTTTCTCTCTTACTAGCAAGACGTATCACGTGAAAGGTGCCAGGTGGTTATGCTCAGGCTTGGTCAGAGGGGGTGGGGGGGGGGGTCAGTGAATGGTCACAGAGGGCCAACTTTCATAAAAATGCTACCAATTACCTTTTATTCAATCAATATACTTTTTCATTCTTTTCTGTAAGTATATACCTTACACTACATGTGCACATGTATACACATGTACATGTGTATACATATACATGTGTATAGAAATGCATAAATCATAGGCATTTATCACCGAGTAATACCTAGTGAACAGTTAAAAATGGGGCCTACATATTCCATCTGGTCTGGGCCTATTACCAGCTTGGCTCGGGCCGACATTTACGCTGACACTGTATCGTGGGTTGGGTGTTGTCGTTGATTCTTCTTTATGGACAACCCAACCCAAAACTCGGTAGAGTGCTTATACTTCACCAGGAGATCACCCTGGGCGCTTCTGGCTATTGGAGAGGGGCTCAACGTCACATGTTTAGGGGATGTGGCTCCAATGCTTAGCCTCGTTGTCACGTGCACACACCCACTCGAGCCGCTGTGACTCCCCCACTCTCTCCTTATGTGATATGATCTCAATCCCCTTTGTTTTATTGATTATTCCGTTCTACCCTGTCCACAGCTGTGGCTCTTGGTTCTTTCACTCTCTCTCTCCTTCTTTCCTACTTCCTGGGAAGCCTCACTAGGACAAGGGCAAACACCAGCAAATTTGAATACATTTACTGGACAAAGCACATACACAATACATACACACATATAATAATAATAAATGAATCCTATACTCTATACTATTTCAGTCAGGTTGCACTCCAACACCATCAGAACTCTATCATCTGCTTATCAAGTGGTATCCTATCTCCTGATTCACCACCTAATACTACCAACCTCCTCAAGTAGGTCAAGTCTTATAACACAATGTTGCACTATCAGCAAGAGAATATATATATATATATATATATATATATATATATATATATATATATATATATATATATATATATATATATATATATATATATATATATATATATATATATAAACATGTGCAAGGAAAACCAGCATATGAATGCAATAACATAAAAATTAGTATAAATGTTCCTTGATATACAACAACGATCAATCGATCATCCTATCAATCCTAGAACACATATGTATGTCTCTGCAGGTAATCCAGACTACGGTTGTAACTCTATACTTCAGTATAAGTACTCCTTGGTAAGGCACTATGGGCTCATCATAGCCCGTGGTACTTGGAACTTTGTTCCAGGTAGCGAATCTTTAACAACAACAACAACAACTCCTTGGCACAAAAATGGCAAACAATCACTCACCTTTCACTGCGTCTTCCACGCTAATGACAACCGAACACTCTACCAACTCCCCACAAGTAATCAACCAGAACTTCCCGTCCACATCTGGCAGTTCACTATCCTGACATCTTCAGGTTCTTCTGGGTTTATCTACCAGGATCCTCCACAGCTCTTCCAGGCTGCTACACCATGAAGTCTTCCTTGAGCAACTATGGTGCTTCACCACTTCTACCAGGGTCCTCCACAGCTCTCTTGGCTGCTACACCATGAAGTCTTCCTTGATCAACAATGGTGCTTCACCACTGGTATCACAAAAGCATGTGAAACTTCATTCTACTCCTCTTCTCACAGCTTGAGATTCTCTTCCTCACTGTATGGCTGCTCTCCCACAGAGCTCAGTACTTTCCACTACCTTGGAGTCTCATCAACTACTCCCTCTGTGCTGGCTTCAAAGTTCTCAGCGACTTCTTCCAAAGACAAACCTGCAACCCATTGACACGCCAATAAAAACGTTTCCCCTTAAACACATAAACGAAATAATCCACACAATATGTTTGCACCTAACATCTCTCTGATCTCTTCATACTGTGCGAGTGGACTCCCCTGTTTGGGCTGGTCCATGCTCCGCCCTGCCCGGCAGTCCTCACTCTGGGAGGGTCCTCCGCCGCCAGTCAGTTGGCTTCAGGTGGTCGACGGGAGAGGACGTGATGCTCGTCCCTCCAGCTGTCTCTCTCATCTCCGTCCTCTTATTTAGGCTTCCTGCATTACCAAAACATGTCTAACGTATCAATAAACATTCGCTATGATCGCTGGGCACACGATCAGTTACCGCCAATCACTGTAAACTGGCTAAATTTGGGCTTACCACAAAAATGTCTCCTGCAGGGCGCTCTCCCTCTGATGGAGTCTGACCAGGGCGCTCCCACGGCCCACGAAAATATCTCTGGGCGGCTTCACAAGCTCTCCTTGCAGTCCAGGACTTGAGACCAAACGTTCCTAGATCGATTCCACAGCTGGAACGTCTGCACACTTCCTTTCTCTTGAAGGAATATCACCTTGGGGTTCCTCTCTGACAGGAGCTCACATGGAGCGCAGCTTCCCCCTCACGATGTCTGGTACTCAAGTGGGGGGTCAAAGCCCTCCAGAAGCGAGCGTCACAACCTCCAGCAAATTATCCACATCTCATAACCAGTCATTTCCCTATATCCTGATTCACTGCCCATATCTTAAATTGTTTAGCAACTTTACCCAATTATTTTACGTATGAATCTTCATGTCTGTATATCTTCGACCTCCTAGTCAGGTCAGGCTTGATAGAATAATTCTCAAAGGGGAGACTCGTTTTTTTCGGCTGCCTGGGATCATAACGACTGTTAATCGTGACACTGGTGACACTGTCTATCAGTGGCAAGGAGTCAGCGGGGCGGGGCATTTGACTTGGAAAAAGATTCAGCCAGAAATGAACTTGCTGATGGAAGATGAACCCAGCTGAACCTGGCAGACCTAACGCCACTGGGAAAGCTCTCATCGCGGGCAATGAAACAATTACTGGTAAATTAGTCAATGATGAACTAGGTAAAAAGTTGGATAGGATGTTTGGGGCCAATGTTTCATTGATAGAGCTAACACATCAGTATAGATACTAACACCTGATGCAGACCTACATATTCTGGCAGCAGAAACAGCATAATTGATGCTAACAGCAACATTGATGTCAGCAGCAACACTGATGTCAGCAACAACACTGATGCTGGCAGCAACACTGATGTCAGCAGCAACACTGATGTCAGCAGCAACACTGATGTCAGCAGCAACACTGATGTCAGCAGCATTACTGATGTCAGCAGCAACACTGATGCTAGCAGCATTACTGATGTCAGCAGCAACACTGATGTCAGCAGCAACACTGATGTCAGCAGCAACACTGATGTCAGCAGCAACACTGATGTCAGCAGCAACACTGATGTCAGCAGCAACACTGATGTCAGCAGCACACTGATGTCAGCAGCAACACTGATGTCAGCAGCAACACTGATGTCAGCAGCAACACTGATGTCAGCAGCAACACTGATGTCAGCAACAACACTGATGTCAGCAGCAACACTGATGTCAGCAGCAACACTGATGTCAGCAGCAACACTGATGTCAGCAGCAACACTGATGTCAGCAGCAACACTGATGTCAGCAGCAACACTGATGTCAGCAGCAACACTGATGTCAGCAACAACACTGATGTCAGCAGCAACACTGATGTCAGCAGCAACACTGATGCTGGCAGCAACACTGATGTCAGCAGCAACACTGATGTCAGCAGCAACACTGATGTCAGCAGCAACACTGATGTCAGCAGCAACACTGATGTCGGCAGCAACACTGAACACTGATGCTAGCAGCATCAGTGTTGTTAGCAGCAGCAGCATCATATGGGTTGTTATTCTCATTAACATCTAGCCAATGGACGTTTGGTGAGTGCGTGGTTGAGACTAAAGGTCTAGATCTAAGATTATAGGTGCTGGCATGGGGAAGGTCTACGTCAAGTGGTCTGTCAACCACAGTAGGTGGTGTCCCTATACAAGAATCTGTCTGGGTATGGTCATTGTCATCTTTTGCATCAAACTCGTCAGCAGTAATTTTAGCTAACTTCATGTGGTCTAAATATTCGTTTATAAACTCTCTTGTTAACAAATTCTTAAGTTTGTAATTGTTATCTTTGATAAGCTCTATTACCTTATATTGACCTAAAAATTTCTTAGTTAACTTGTACATAGGGACAGACCTGTGTTCGTTAAGTACCATTACTACAGATCCGACAGTATCTTACTAGGCTTAGCTTGTGCATTCCTTGCTTGGGTAAACTCCGCAGTTGCCTTGGACAAGTGTTCTCATATTTTCTTAAAGACTAGTTGCATTTGTCAATGCTTTACTTGAAAAAATCGTCTAGGTTATACAAAGGAGTAGGGAGGTGCATTGATCAATTCATTAGGAAAAATCTTATCTGTACCATAAAGAATAGCATGAGGAGTGTCTCCTGTAGAAGCATTAATTGAAGAGTTAATGGCACACTGAATTAAGGATATGAACTCATCCCAATTACTGCTATAAAAAATCAACGTGACTCTCAAGGCATCTAACACGTTTCTGTTTGTACGCTCTGCAAACCTAGTACTTGCTGGGTGATATGGCATAATACTACATTTTTTTAATGTTATATAATTCACACAAACTAGTAAAGAAACTATTACTGATCTCGGGACCATTATCTGAGAGAATTACTTTTTGCATACTATATCTACAAATTATTTGGTCATGGAATGCACTGGCTATAGTTTCTGTTGTTTTGTTTGGGATAGGAACTAGTGCACAATAATGTGAAAATTTTTCAACCATTACAAGCAAGTGTTTGTGACTTTTTTCAGTTTCTGAAAAATTTGTCAACAAATCCATTGATACTAATTCCCAAGGGGCTTTAGTCGCTGGGTACACATGAATTGGGCTAGGTCCAATGACGTTTCCCTTGTACTGTATGCAGGTTAAACTTCTGTCAACATAATGAGCAATCTCTTTAGCCATTTTGGGCCAAAAATACTTCAATCGACCTTGCTGGAGTGTACGATCCTTTCCTGGATGTGCACTTACAGGAGCATCATGGATAATCTTTAACACAGTTGGTACCAAGACAGCTGGAACAACTAACTGATAACACTTCCTTAGGGGTGTCCCTAGTTTTACTACTCTACACAGTAAATTGTCTAACATCACTAGGTCTTTCAATGTTACTGAGGGTTTGTGAATCCGATGAGTATCTTGCTAAATCAAAAACTTAATGACAGGTGCCCATATGGGGTCTTGTCTTTGTTCTGTCTCTACTACTATAGCATCTCATGCTGGGTAATTTAACTGGATTGCAGCTACATGTCAAGAAAATGCATCAGCTACAACATTTTGTTTTTCCTGGGATTTACCCAAATGAAGGATTAAATTCTTGAATTGTGAGTAAATATCTGGCAAATATCTGGTTGATGATCTGTAAAAACATGAACTGGGTATGTTGACCAGACCACACACTAGAGGGTGAAGGAACGATGACGTTTCGGTCCGTCCTGGACCATTCTCAACTCGATTCTCACAATCGACTTGAGAATGGTCCAGGACGGACCGAAACGTCGTCGTCCCTTCACCTTCTAGTGTGTGGTCCGGTCAACATACTTCAGCCACATTATTGTGACTCATCGCCAGCATGAACTGGGTAAATTGAATTCCTGAAATGTTTAAAAGCCCATACAACTGCTAGAGCTTCACGCTCTGTTGCACCATAATTTTTCTTTTCCTTAGACAATGTACAGCAAGTAAAGCTATTGCATGATCTCTGCGACCTTCAGTTTGAAGTAATGCTGCACCTAAGCCTATTTCACTAGCATCTGTGACCAACGTAAAAGGTTTAGAAAAATCTGGGTACCTATGGACAGGTGACGAGATCAATGCTTCTTTGAGCTTCCTGAAAGACTGTTCTTGGGCTTCTTCCCAAACAAAGGGTTCATCGTTTCTTTGCAACTTGTAAAGTGGAGTGGCTATTGTAGAGAATCCAGCAATAAACGAACGATAAAATCCTACAAAACCTGTAAACTGCCTCACGGCTTCTGCAGTATGAGGCATTGGAAAATCACAGGCAGCAATAATTTTTTATTAATTTAAGGTAATACCTGAAGGGGGTGACTGTATGACCTAGGAAATTAATCTTCTCCTTTAAAAATGAGCACTTTGAGAGTTTTATTTTTAAATTTACTTCTACGAGCTTTGCAAGTACTTTCTCAAGGTTCTGGAAGTGAGTGTGAACACCAAAAGAGTACTACCTATCAATTTACGAAATAGGCTTGTCATGAGCCTTGAAAAGGCAAAAGAAATCCTTAAATTCTGGCCATGACTAGAGGCTAACAATGGCTTTCTCATCATCTACAAAACGAGCATCACCTTTGGTGGAGTCAAAACTTGACCTAGCAATTGCCAAATAGTCATCATCAGAAGGTTCTGAGAAATGCGCTTTGGCCTTTGCTTCCACTTTGCTAAACCATGATTCCAATACGTGAGATACTCCAGCAAAAAGTGAAATAACCATCTCCTGTATGGAGCACCGGGCATTAATACGAGCAACTGCTCCATTTGAGTCAGAAGAAGTTGCAACAGTTGCAGGCATCGTCACTAACTAAGTGTGTGCTTGAGACACTAGGTATAGATTAGAATTTAGAAAATAACAACATTCAGAATATCAAACTAGGCTCAAGTAAGTAAATGCTAAGAATAAACATTTAAATTATAGTTAGGCACGGCAAAATAAATGGGAATCAGCAAAATTGTAAATAAAATATGCAATCTGGTATGAACATAACTTGAATCTGGAGTAATGTAATTAATTAAGCCAGGCAAAGCATAATAAATTTGATTATAAAACTAGAAGGTGTAATTGCAAATTTCAAGAAAAATAATTAAACAAGTATAGAATTCAACACTCATCATGTGGCACAATAAAAGCTTAATAATTAATACAATGCAGAAAAATGCACTCAAAAGAATCACCATGTAATGAAGGACATGTGGGCAATAAGACATCAAGAATTTAAAACAAAATTAACTTCCTGTTAAATTTGAAATAAATTGGATTGTTGAAAGAATAAAAAAAAATTACTCTTCAATTTTATAGCTAATACTGTAATTAACTGGTAAAGTACTATAAAAATGGGTAATTTAAGGAACACTTAAATCGGTGACATGGTACAGTAACAATTTTTTTTAAATTTTGCCCAGAGGGGGCGAGTTTATTGGGCAGTGCCACTCATCCTGTGAGTGGACATCTCGTCATAGCAGCATGAACAACACTCCCCAATAGGAAGAAAACCTGCCTGGTTGTTCATCCTGCCACTTGTATCCAGACACAGCTGGGACTTGCTTAACTGTCTCAAGTGAACAGCTCCTCAAACAAGAAGATTATCATCTGTCAACCTTTAAAATCTTACGTTATCTTGCGGGTGCAAAATGGGGGAATCTTTTAAGAACAGCATCAATATTTGACAAATAGTGTTTTCCTAACTCAAACAATGTGGGGTTTATTATTCTACACATATTTCTAATGTCTCTCAGGTGTTCACATTCTTTCAGGTAATGGTCAAGGCGGTGTCCGTCACTTTCATCACAGATTCTGCAACTCCGCTGCTCAACTGTTGTTTCCATTCCGAATCGCCATGGATATTTGTATCCAAGACGGATTCTCACTATTACTGATTCTCTCCCACGGCCACCTCCTCTTCGGTCATAATGATTAGGGTTGCCAGCTACAACCATGTTGTACCAGCGTACAGATTCATTGGTTTGTACTTCTATCCTCCTTTCCCCAGTTACCTTGTCACAGTGATATTGCCTGACAATACCTCTAATTTGTAGCAGAGTCTTGGGTATGAAGTATTCAATATGGTCTCCTTCAGCGCCTTCAGCAGCCAGCACATCTACTAGTTCATTCTCACATATTCCAACATTGGAGTGGATCCACAGAAACTTGACGACTCTTCCCTGGTTGATTAGTACCCTCATAGCTATCTTAATTTCAGCGACTATCGCTAGATTTTCTACCCGATTTTTATTTAGGCTTTGTAGTGCTGCTTTTGAGTCAGTGCAGATCACTGCGCCATCAGTGTTTCGTTGAAGGAATCTTAACACCATAACAATGACAGTTAGCTCCGTTTACGTTGAAGAGACATAGTTCTCAATGCGTGCTTTCCCTCCATTTCTGCATTGAAAGTCATTATTCCTAAATACAGTGAATGCTGCACCAGCCCTGCCATTGACAGAATTAGATGACTCATCTTGTTATCTAGAAATGATTTCAGGGCTTAGTGTCCCCGCGGCCCGGTCCTCGACTTGGCCTCCATCCCCAGGAAGCAGCCCGTGACAGCTGACTAACTCCCAGGTATCTATTTACTGCTAGGTAACAGGGGCATCAAGGTGAAAGAAACTCTGCTCATTGTTTCTCGCCGGCGCCCGGGATCGAACCCGGGACCACAGGATCACGCGTACAGTATTCTGTCCGCTCAGCCCCCGGCTCCCCCATCGACCCATCAGTGTAAATTTGTTCTAGTTCATCTCCGGCTTCCTTATAAATGTCCCCGAGATACTTGTGCCTCATTTCTTGTGGTATCATGTTGGATTTTTTATTGCCATTTCATTGATGATAATCTTGCACGAGTCATCCTCCGAGGGGGATAACCTCTCTACAGGCATGAGCTCACACAGGCTTGCTCAAGCAGGTGAAGTTCTTCGAGGTAGCAGGCTGATCTGCGATGCCATTCTTTGCTTCTCCTGTTTCCTCCTATTAGAAGCACAAAACCCAGTGTTTTCTTGGGAATATCATTGTAATAGGGATCTCTGGTTATCCTAATTGCAAACTTAGCATTCAGTTCCTTAATCCTGCTTTTAACACTGGGGAGGGACAACTCCTCTCGTAGATTAGACGATTTGGCAGTTCTTGGAACTCCAAGAATGATTGTCATTGCTTCGTTCTCTATGCTTTCGAGTCTTTTCATATCGTTTTGGGACTAGGTACATAAAACTGGTGCGGCATAATCTATGACGGAGCGCACATAAGCTGTGTACATCATTTTAAGGACGGCAATAGAGGCTCCTTGTCCATTCCAGGCCATAGGTTTTCAGTGCTCTAAGTCGACTTTTGCATGTTCCTATGAGTTGGTTGAGCTCCTCTTTCTTTCCCTTGTGAGAGCCGACAATGATGCCAAGGTACCTGTAGTGGTCAACCCATTCAAGTGTTACACCATTAATTTGTAGTTCTTCATTTGTCCCCCCCCCCCCCCGCTTGTGATGGGAGTATGCCTTTGTCTTGTTTGTGAAGAGAGTGAAACCGAGTTCAATACATTTCCTTCCAATGAGTTCAATGGTCTGCTTATTTTTTCCCAAGGTGGGAGCTTGTATTAGGACATCATCTGCATATCCCACTTGTTGTGTTCCTTCCGGAAAATCAATATTTGCAATGGCGTTCATATGTACATTGAATAGTGTAGGGCTTAAGACTCTGCCTTGGGGGGAAGGGGGTCCCTAGTTCCATATTACTTGTTTTTGAGACTGCTCCATTGAAGCAAACCTTGACCTTCCTCCCTGTGACGTCGTCTTCAACCCATTTCATGAGTCTCCCCTTGACACCCATGCATGCAAGCTCGTCCAGGATCGCAATCCTCTGCACTTTGTCGAAGGCTCCTTTGATGTCAACAAATACAGAGTACCTTGTCGTGTCATTAGCCAAGTAATTAACTATACAGTTTGCTGTGCTCCGTCCTTTAACAAATCCATTGACCCCCTCCCCTAACCTGCCTTTTTTGTTTAACAGTCGGTTTAGGATGATCCTTTTAGGCATCTTGCAAGTGCATGACACGAGACTGATAGGTCTGTAATTACCAGGGACATTGGGCTTCGGTATGGGAACAATTATTGCGTGTTTCCATTGTGTGGGCAACACTCCACTTAGGAATGATTTGTTAAAGAGGTGGAGTAGTGGATTCCCAGACTCTTCACACAGTGCACTGAGTATGTCGTAGGTGACGCCATCTTCACCAGGTGTAGTGCTTTCACCCCTTTTCATAGCGCCCCTTACTTCCTGGGCTGTGATCGGTTCCCCATATTCGTCATCACTAGACAGTGCTCTTGTTATCCTTATTCTTCTGTCATTATGTCAGAGGAGCTGTTTCCTCCTGCTTACTTCTTCAGGGAGAGAGGAGGAGGAGGATGCTGCATCACTCCACTTGTGAATTTGTTCTTCAGCCTTACCCTGGGGGTCTTTGTGAGCCGCAGGCCGGGTTCTACCCTCCTTAGCTATCTGAATTTTTGCCCACACCTGTCTTGCAGATGTTTCTCTTCCAATAGAGCTAGTGAACTCAAGCCATTGTCTCTCCCGTTCTTTAATTTTCTATTCCCTGGCTATTTGACACACAGTTTTAACCAGCTCTTGGTTACTTTAATGGGATGTCTCAGGTATTCTCTACTCATGTCTACTCATTTGCGTTAAGCATCTTTATGTAATCGTTCTCATACCATTTTGTTAGTGTTAGGCTCCCCATATAACACATATGTGGTCATAATAATGCCTGCATAACACCAGGGATGGTATAATGCTCCTCGGATAACAAAAAAGGATGGTATAATGCTCCTCGTATAACAAAAAAGGATGGTATAATGCTCCTCATATATCATTGTCATAATAATGCATTTATAACACCAAGGATGGTATAATGCTCCCCGTATAACACAAGGATGGTATAATGCTCCCTGTATAACACCAGGGATGGTATAATGCTTCCATTATAGCACCAGGGATACATTAGGCTCCCATATAACACATGTGTGGTCATAATAATGCCTGCATAACACCAGGAATATTATAATGCTGCCTGTGTAACACCAGGGATGATATAATGCTCTCCGAATAAACACATGAGGTAATAAAATAATGCCGACATAACACCAGAAATTATATATAATTATTTATATACAGCGGAGAGTCCACTATATCTGACCATTAGCAATAGAACCCAAGTACCTGCATGTTGACGAGTCTGCTCTGTATTATCTGCGTCACACCAGTGAAAGCGTATTGTGACCTTGTCAACACGTGTACAGACAATGTCTGTTGCAGCCGCGATGACCTATATTACATGGTCGGAACACATTGCGGAGACCACTAACATCTATTTGACATGAATGAAGACTTATAACACTTATGAAAATTATAAGACTAAGTTGACCAGAACACACACTAGAAAGTGAAGAGATGACGACGTTTCGGTCCGTCAGGACCATTCTCAAGTCGATTGTGAGACTTGAGAATGGTCCAGGACGGACCGAAACGTCGTCATCCCTTCACGTTCTAGTGTGTGGTTGGTCAACATACTTAGCCACGTTATTGTGACTCATCGCCTGCTTATAAGACTAACAAGACTTATAACGAGAGTGTGCAACACATGTGCACAATCCTAGTAATAATATACTGATGTTTATATAACAACCTGTGCACCTCAATTAATGGGTTTGAAAGTTTTAATCCCAATGACAACTATATGGTATCAATAAGAACTTAATAATACATATTCATCAAACCTGACTGATTTTTTCCAGATTGGGGCCTTCCTAAATCACATGCACCGTTCCTTCAGCGCCAACAGCTCAACTACTCCCATCTACTTTGTCGAGCAGGAAGGAAGGTAAGTAATGCTAATATTTCCTTTTGAGGGCTTCTATCCCTCTGACTAGTGCTCTTGCTCTTAGTTTAATTGGAAGAGGATCTCTCCAAATGTCATATGTGTTCGAGGTTAACTAAAAAAATCTAAATTATTTGAACATGAACATTTCCATTTTATTTATATAGATGACATTCACGATAACCTTGTTACTGTGATATTTGGGTCAAAGTTTTCAATGAAGGTTTGCTTTATTAACATTATCTTTGTGGCGGATGTAGATGCACAGTGTTCACTAGTGTGTTCACATCTTCAACTATTTTTTAACCTTTGTAGTCGATGTGGACTTTGCATTTAATGCAGCTGCTCTTGTTGGTTGAATGTTGAATTTGATGCGCAGGGCTTCAGATGCTTCACATTCCAGTAAGTAGTGCAATAGTAGTGCCTCTGCTTCTGTTGCAAAGATAAGACACTCTCTAACTATTGGGTTCATTACCTCCCAGCAGCACTTGTAACCAAGTCTGAGTCTGTGTATGGCTACTGCAGTGTCTTTAGATATTTTTTTGCCAGGCATGAAAGAGGAGAACCCAGTGACTTGTTCATTGCACTTCGCAGTGGATCTTCCTTCCGCTACTTTGGCTCTGTGGCGACTTTTGATAGTTGGGAGTATTTTCTTCTTGATTTTCTCCTTAATCTGTGAGAAACTTGGAGGTATTTTTACTGTACAACAGGTAGAGCAGTGGCAGGTTTTGCTAGTGAGTCTGCTTTTCTTACCAACTATGCCAATGTGACTTGGTATACAATTTAGGGTGATGACAGCTGTTTCGGTATCGACACCGTTGTTGGAGTGGGGAGTGATATTTTCAGCGCCATCTATGGACCTGCACTCCAACTCCCAGGTATAGGTGCGATGTAGTCAATGTCATCTGTTGGCGGTGGTGTGGCGTCGGCGAAAGACTCCTGTTTCATACCTCAGTTAGATGGTGAGGTCGATGATGATGACCTCTGGTGGGTTGCATAACGACATCAACTCCATCTAGGTTATGAAAGCAATTACAATTTCAATTCCCAGTGGAAGGGTGTATCCTAAGGTCACCCAGTATACTGACTGTCTAGTTAATGACGTTTTAGGTTCACAGTGGTGACGTAAGGAGGCGATTGCGATGAAGAAAGCAGTTCACCTTGGGCAGTCCAGACTCTTGATTTGGTCCTGTGAGAGGACAAAGTGACCACCGTCGGTAATAGCAGTGTGTTAGTTGCTGGTATTATGTAAGTGTTGTATGGACCAACGTACCCGGGAATTGGCCACGAAGAGTTACGAGATGACGGTAGTAGCAACCTGTTGAGAAGTGCTGCTAGGGTGTATGCTAGAGGCTGTCTGCCAGGATGTTAGACAACCCCTGGTACATGGACTATTTAGACCCCTGTCAGCTTGTGGCTGAAGCCCTCCTGCCAGTGAATTTCTGGAGAGCAGATTTCGGGTACTGGGACATTATGATGATACAATGCGTAGACTGGCCCATGTCGAAGGTGTATTTGCCGGTGATTGCCATAGTGTAGACAACGTATATGTGAAGATAGTGGACTCACCGGGGCTTGATGAACACTGCGGATCTACTGAGTGGCCTGAGCGAAAGCGACAGTGTAAATGTGTAGTTATAATTAGAGATATAGTCTATTGGTGAAGGTGATAATATATTGGTGAAGGTGTAATTGCGTTGTTGTTTATTCCCCCTTATTCATGCACTGTTACTTGCTACCACCAATTCTTGAAATTTACCATCGACTTGGGTAGGATCAAGGAGAAGTTATGAGACACGTTAACAGAAAGAACCCTGTTACTGGCCCCAAGCTGGCTGTCACAAGACTGTGCTTCTGTTCCTAGATGCAGGATTTGTGATGTTGTATATTATCTGTGCTGACTGAATAACAATGCCTGAAACGAAGATTTAGAGACGGTATGAATGATGCATCTTGCAAATTATTCTCAATTTCATAATTTATAGCCTCTGTCAGGGAATAATTGAGAGTTGCAAATGTCGTGGTAGATCATGCTGAGTACGATGCTCAGAAGCTTCATGGTCTTAGTGTAACCTGCTGCCCAGCAGAATTTTTATAAAACTGATCCATCTATGAAGATGAAGGTTATCAGTCTGAGATGTTTTCCATTTGTTGTTCTATGACGATTTGAACCTCTGAGTCAAAGCTGATTTTTAACTGGTAATCCTTCAATGATTACCTTTAAACTCGGTTCTTCCCATGGAGGAGTTTGCCGAAAATGTTGATATGGCGATCTTCTCTTTTTTTATGATAGTCAGTTTAAGTCCACTTTCTCAATTTTCGTTTCAATCTTGACCAGATTTTCGTCAAAGTACTGTTCTATACTGAAGGTTTCTAGAAGTAATCTGTGAACACAATCTTTGATTGGCTGTCTGGTGGTGGTTCCACCACGTTTTGCTGTTATGTGGCTATTCTTTGTTTGATTTTGTTTTCAAGGCTGGCAAGATGGTTTCCATTCTTAGATTCTCCTCAGCCAAGAAAATAGGTGCGTCGCAGTATTGTTTTGAAGGCATCGTTTTGAGACACTTCCAGTTTCTCCCATTGGTTATCACTAGGGATGTAAGACAGGAGCAGCATGTAATGCTTGAACTTATGTACATTTGAGAATGGTAGATGGACCATCTCTAAAACTTGTCAGGGAGCCTAAGCTGAGTTTCTGGTTTGTAACGTTGCAGAAGATATTAAATTCAGAGTTAATTACAACTGGGTGTCTATTATGAAAAAAGGTACTTGAAAATTTTAGACCTCAATTTACTTTCTTGAATGCAACTCTGATGGCCTTGAGGTTCTCATTTAACGGCCATGGCACTGGGAGAATGCCGACAGACCACTGGAACATTATCTAACAGCATGGTCACAGTTCAACTACAAAATGCGATTTCACTGTGATTCAACCGAGTAGAGTGAAGTTGTAAACGCATATGGCAAAATCTACTGAAGCGACACATAGGAATCCATAACTACTCGAATAACCCGCCCAAGTAAAACAGAAATCCAAGCAATACTGAGGGCCAGCCAGAGGCTGTAAGGGCACGCGCAGGAATATCGTGAACAAAAAAAAATGATTGCTGCATTATGTTTGCATTTGTTGTTAGTTTATGCTTCTAAGATTAAACTAAGGAACTGGCTATGCGTTCGCACTTTCCCTGCTGCTGGTCGAGGTCATTTTTGTGCATAGTTCTCTTGCACCTTTGCCTTTGATGATTACCACAAAGTCGTCTGCAG
>WNGS01166729.1:56676-105922 GCA_020271785.1 Procambarus virginalis
TCTATTGCTCCTTCCCCTCCATTTCAGTGGTTGCACCCCCTGTTTCCTGCTATGGAGGTTTCTTTTGCCCCCTGCTTCCCTTTCGGTTGCTGCCCTTGCTGAGGTGCACTCCCCTCTTTCTACTCCCCTCTTCCTGCTGCTGTCCTTGACTGCTCCTCCATTTGTCTCCTCCTCTTTCCTCCTCCTCCTCCGGACCCCGCCCGCCACCTCTGGTCTGTTCTCCCGCTTCCTTCCCTCCGTCTTTGCTCAGTTTACCCATGCCCCCTAACCCTGACTTTGCTGACCCTGATCCCGCCCTGATATTCTTTAACGTGCTATGTTGCTCTTTCGCCTTTGTTTCTTCCTTGTTTTCTGTTGTTGTCCTTTCTCTTCTCGTCGATGTCTATTCTTCAATGGAACGTTCGAGGTTATTACACAATTTCCTCGAACTCCAACTTCTGATTTCGCTGTTTTCGCCCCTTGTGTCTGTCTCCAGGAGCCGATGCTTGGTGCTCGTCCTGGTCGTTTTCGTGGCTATTCCTTTCTCTCCCCCCCCCCCCAGCCTTGCTGGGGCTCCTAATTCTTCTGCTCTCTTGATTCGCGCTGATGTTCCCTTTGTTCCTTTACTTTTTCCTTGCCTCTCCATTGTTCTGCTGCTCGTATCTTTGTGGGGAAATGGTACACAGTTTGTTCCATTTATCTCCCCCGAGTGTCCCGCTTTCTCTTCCTGATTTGAAACACCTCCTGGACTCCTTGCCGGAGCCTGTGCTCCTGCTGGGTGACTTCAATTGTCGTCATTCTCTTTGGGGTGATGTTCTGACGAATACCCGGGTCGCCTTCTTGAGCCGTTTCTCCTCTCTTCTTCCCTGTCTCTTCTGAATTCTGGTGAGCCCACTCATTTGGACTCTCGGACTCGCACCCTTTCCTGTCTTGATCTTTCTCTCTGCTCTTCTTCTCTTTACTTAGATTTCACGTGGCAGGTTCTTGATGACCTCCATGGCAGTGATCATTTCCCATCCTTGTTTCCTTTTTTTCTCTTTTCGCCCTTCCCTCTCTTTCCCTAGGTGGCAGTTTGCTAAAGCGGACTGGAACCTATTTACCCTCAGTGCTGCTCTCTCTGACCTCTCCCTTCTGCCTCTCCCTCGCGCTCTCCTTTTTCATGACACTGTCTTCGACGCTGCCCTCCGCTCTATTCCTCGCTCTTCCTCGGGGTCCACGGAAGTGCGTTCCTGGTGGAATGCGACTGTGCTCGGGCTGTCCGCTGTAAGCGTGCAGCCTGGAAGAGGCACCGCCGTCGGCAGACGACCGATTCTTTTCTTTTCTTTCGGAAAGCGAGTGCGGTGGCCCGTAGGGCCATCCGTACGGCTAAACGTGAATGTTGGGCTTCTTATGTCTCCACAATTACGTCCGAAACTCCCCTGCCACAGATCTGGAAGCGTATCCGCAAGATAGCGGGTAAGTTCGTTCCCGATGTTTCCCCGGTCCTTCACCTCCGTGGTACTCTTGTGGCGGACCCGTTGCAGGTCGCTACCGAACTGGGTTCCCACTTTTCTTCTGTTAGCTCTGGTCTTCATCTTCCCCAATCTTTCCTTCTTCGTAAACCTGTCCTTGAGTCTCGTCCTTTAGATTTCTGCACTCGTCTTCGACTTTCCTATAACGATCCCTTCTCTCTCTCTGAACTTCGTTCTGCCCTGGCCCTCTGCGGTTCTACGGCGGCGGGCTCCGATGGTATTCATTATGAGATGCTTCGCCATCTCCCTCCGTGCACGTCTCAGTATTTACTGAGTCTGTATAATCGGATCTGGGAGTCGTCGTCAGTCCCTGAGGACTGGCTCGATGCCGTTGTCCTCCCTGTTCGCAAACCAGGGTCTCTGGGAACTCCCCTAAGGACTTTCGCCCTATTGCCCTCACAAGTTGTGTCTGCAAACTCTTTGAACGTATGGTTAACGTTCGTCTGATGTGGTTCCTGGAACACCATCACCTCCTCTCCCCTTCTCAATTTGGTTTCCGCAAGTGCCGCAGCACGACAGATGTCCTGGTGAACTTGGAGGTCTATATTCGTACTGCTTTTGCTGCGAAGACCTCCGTTGTTGCCGTCCTTTTTGACCTGGAAAAGGCTTACGACACCACTTGGCGTTATCATATTCTATCCCAGCTTCATTCTTTTGGCCTTCGTGGTCATCTCCCTCTCTTTCTCCGCAGCTTCCTCTCTCGTCGTTCCTTTCGGGTGCGCCTTGGTACCGCTCTCTCTGCCTCTTTTCAGCAATACGAAGGTGTGCCCCAGGGTAGTGTTCTGAGCACTACTCTTTTCTGGTTGCCCTCAATGGTCTTCTTTCCTCTCTTCCTTCAGGTGTCTTCTCCGCTCTCTATGTCGATGATCTTACCCTTTGCTGTCAGGGTGATGATTCGCCTCTCCTTCAGCGCCGGCTTCAACTTGCGATTGATGCCGTGTCGTCTTGGGCCACCGATCATGGCTTCAAGTTCTCTACTTCTAAGACTTGTGCCATGTCTTTTACTCGGAAACGGGTCGTTCTTCGTCCCTCTTTGTCACTTTATGGTCATCCCCTTGAGTACAAAGATTCCGCGAAGCTTTTGGGGTTATTCCTTGACACTCGTTTGTCTTGGTCTCCCCATATCTCTTACCTCCGTGTTGAGTGCTCTAAGGCCCTTACCCTCCTTCGAGTGTTGTCCCATACTTCTTGGGGAGCAGATAGGCGCACTCTCCTTGCTTTGCATTCCTCTCTCGTCCTGTCTAAGCTCGATTATGGTTGCCCTGCTTACTCTTCTGCTTCTCCTTCTGCTCTTCGCCGTCTTGATGCTTTGCACTATACTGGGCTGCGCCTCAGTTCTGGTGCCTTTCGTTCGACTCCCGTCCTTAGCTTGTATGTTGACACTGGCTTCCTATCTCTCCAGGACCGCCGTGATCGCTACTGTCTTCGCTATCTTGCGCGGTCTTTGCAACATCCTTCCTCTCGCCTTCCTCAAGGTATCCTCAAGGTATCCTCGCCTCTGTCGTGCTTTAACTTTTACCCCTCCTGCGGTTCCTGTTCCTCTTCACCACCTCCCTCTTTCTGTCCGGTTATCTCGCTTACAGGATTCTCTTTCCGTTCGAGTTTCTAATGTTTCTCCTCGTGTTGTTCCTTCTTTGCCCCCGTGGAGAGTCCCCCTTCCGCAGTTTTGTACGTCCTTGACCCACGTCACTAAAGCTTTTACCCCTCCTACGGTTCTAAAACGCCTTTTCCTTGAGCACTTTTCTTCTCACTCCCGCTCCGTTTCTGTCTTCACCGATGGGTCCAAGTCTGCGGACGGTGTTGGCTACTCTGTTGTTTTTCCTGATCGCACTTATATGTGTCGCTTACCTCCAGAGACTAGCATCTTTAGAGCGGAGCTATATGCTATTCTCTATGCTCTTCGACTCCTGCTTTCTCGTTGTCAGTCGTCTTTTGTGGTTGTTGTTGACTCTCGTAGTGCCCTCATGGCTCTCGGGTCCTTTAATCCGGTTCATCCAGTAGTTGTCGAGATCCAGCATTGGCTGTTTCTTGTTCACAGTAAATTTAAGTCTGTTGAGTTTTGTTGGGTTCCCAGCCATATTGGTGTGTCTTTAAATGAGCGTGCGGATGCTGCCG
This sequence comes from Procambarus virginalis, assembly GCA_020271785.1. Taxonomy (NCBI): domain Eukaryota; kingdom Metazoa; phylum Arthropoda; class Malacostraca; order Decapoda; family Cambaridae; genus Procambarus; species Procambarus virginalis. The sequence continues at coordinate 60,282 of WNGS01166729.1, forward strand.
CCAAGGAAGCTGTCCTCTCTTGTCCCATCTCTCGTAAAGGTATTCCTTATTCCGACTTTTACCCGGCTATCCATTCCTCCATCCTTACCCGTTGGCAGACTTCTTGGTCATCTGTTACTGGTAACAAACTCCGTACTCTGAAATGTTGTGTTTCCTCGTGGCCATCCTCCTACCACCGTAACCGGCAGTGGGAAACTGCTCTGGCGAGGTTGTGTATTGGCCATACTCACTTAACCCATGGTCACTTGATGGAGCGCCGCCCTGCTCCTTATTGTCCTAATTGCATTGTCCCTCTTACGGTCGTGCATGTCCTTCTTGAATGTCCTGACTTCCGGGACGAGCGTATGTCTTGATTTCCGACCGCCCCTCGCGGTCACTTGTCCCTCAATAGAATTCTTGGTGACTCGGATACTTTTGATATCGTTCGCCTTATGCGTTTTTGTTCTTCTCGTATTTGCATCCTTGGTGATATTTAGCGCCCTCTGATTATTCCCACACATTTGATGGTGCTACATAGCCTTCCCGGTTTGGTGCCTTCTTTTGATAATTACTTACTTACTTCCTCCCCCCTTACCATCAACCATAGCCCCCACCCTCCCCCACATCGTTTTCTGTGCAAAGCATTAGTATTATGTGTAACCTTGTATTGTAACGTGAGCAACATGGTAACATCATTCTGTGCCCAATAATAATAACTGTAACGTGACCAACATGATAACATCGTTCTTTTGCCCAAATAGCATTTTTTAAGAGTAACGAGCAACTTTGTCCGATGTCTGAATAACAATATTGAAAATGTGATCCGTGTTTCACCCTTACATTCCAAACACAATAATAATATTAGCACAAGCTTGTTTAGTTCTTGTATTCATTAACTGGTAGACATAACATAATGTAGCTTCATATTCATCGTGGTAAAACATACACAGCATGGACAGTCCTCGCTATACCTCAAACGGGCCATTCATTCTCTCTCTCTCTCTCTCTCTCTCTCTCTCTCTCTCTCTCTCTCTCGCTCTATTCAGATCATTAAATAGGGAAAAAGTAACATCATTTCCTTTCTCCTGATGCCTCTGTTCACGTATATCTCTTTTTTTCCCCTTTCACTTAGACGGACAGCTCACCAGAGGATGGAAGACTAATGTCAACTTTTGAACTTCTTTCTGTCTGTCTGATGATCAAATACCATTTGAAAAAATGACGTTAGGTTGGTCTTATGCCATTAGGACTGTATGGCACTGCTCGCATCAGTATTAATATCATAGCAAGACAATGTCGCAGAATGTTCAACGTTCTTATCCCATAACATAACATAATGTAGAGTTGCCATCCCATTCCACACGTGATCAGCAGAGGACATACCACGCTGGAAGACAGAAGAGCTTGGGGAGACGTGATCACTACCTACAAATTCTAATATTTTTTTTTGTTAACTGCGTGATCGCAACATATATACCTCATGGTCTCTTGTTCAGCCTCTGACTATCCCTCCTCCCCCTCACTCCCTCCCAAATCATTCATTCGCTCTCTCTCCCTTAGGCAGACCATGTTCCCCACATACAAATTCCCAGTAAACATTTATAAGATTAATGTGGAAAAACACAGTCAATGTAGCATAAAGTGGAAATAGACTTTCTGCTGTCCAAATAAATACCATTTTTGAAAATGTATGCGTGTCTACTCAATCTCCCTCCACTCTTCATCCATCACCCAATATTGGTGTGCAGTGCTTGTAACACACAACAGCATTAGCGCTCAGCTCTTGTAACACAAAGTTAATGTAATGCGAGAAAATAAACTTTCTGCTGTCCAAATAAATAGCATTTTTGAAAATGTATGCAAGTCTAGACAATCTCCTATGGCCCTTACATTCTAAACACAAATAAAATATTAGCACACGCTTGTAACGCATTATATCATCATTACGTAACGTAACGTGGAAACTTCTTTCTGTCTGATGACCAAATAACATTTTTGAAAAATGACGTCGGGTTGGTCTTATGCCATTAGGTCTGTATGGCACTGCACGCAACAGTAGGCTTGTAATATCATAGCAAAACAATGTCACAGAATGTTCAAGGCTCTTATACTGAAAGAGTGAAACATCAATCTGTCTCGTTAGGGTCTGACCTTCGTGTCGCTCCTTAGTGCTGAGTTTTCACTGACATTCTCCTTCTCTCTCATCACCCATTAGTGCTCGATCTAGCAGAAAAAAAAAGTCTGGTGACTGTGTGCCAGTTTTAGCCCTCTGTAACATATTGTAATATAACGTGGAAAGCAACTTTCTGCAGTCCAAAATATTATGAAATGTAAAGTGAGACTTAGTCCAGCTCCATTACATCTCTTATCATATATAAATATTACTGTCTGCCAGTTTTAGCTCTCTGTAACACAATGTAACGTAGCATAACATGGAAATCATCTTTCTGCTGCTGTCCAAAATATACCACATAACTGAGGGAGCGAGCATTCGAGCAGTGTACCTCTCGATGTCTGTCTATCACATGACTGGGTTAATGACCACATTATCCCACACTATACCTGCTCCTGCTTACCCCTTACACTTAGTAACGTAACGTGGAAATCAACTTTCTGTCTGATGTCTAAATAACATTACTAAAAATGTGAACCATGTTTAGCCATTACATCCAAACACAAATAAAATATTACCGCATGCCTGTTCAGTTCTTGTAACACATTATATCGTTACATAACGTAACGTAACGTGGAAATCATCTTTCTGTCTGATGACCAAATAACATTTTTGAAAAATGTGAAGCTTTGTAGATTTAATTTTAAACAAAGGTGGGCCACCAGTCCACGAACTTAAGAGGGGAGAGTTAGGAAGAAAGACTGAAATATGCACAGAAGAGTTTGGGGAGACGTGTTCACCACCTACATATTCTAATATTTTTTTTGTTAACTGCGTGATCACAACATATACCTCCCGATCTCTTGTTCTGCCTCGCACTAGTCATAAACACAATTTTTTTCATTTCTTGACTAAAATAGCACTCCGAAGCATCTTTGCACTTTTAATTTTTCATTGACACGTGCACAGCCATCAAAGGAAATCTCACTACTGCACGGACATCTTGTGTGTTAAATAATCGGTCCTTACCTAGCTTATCATTTTCTTTGAGAAACTTACATGTGGTGATCATATCTCCAGAGTCCACACAATAACCCACACATCACCCATCTTCTGTTTTCAAATCACAGCTCGCATCTAATTTACTGTTATTTTTTTGCAGAAACTATGTTTTGAGAATATGCACAATGTCACCAATTACTATTCGTATCATCAAAGTCCTTTCAGTCATCAAAACAAGCAGAGGTGCAGCATAATCCACTAAAGATCTGATGTATGCAAGGTGCATCATTTTGACAGTTCTGTCACTGACCCGCCTTAGCAAGATGACTGTGCGCAACAGTGGCCCAGCGAAAACGTAGACTTTTACTATCGAAGCAAGACAATGACACAGAATGTTCACCACTCTTAATAATTTTATTCAAGCACTGATAACATAGCATAATGTAAGATTTTTTTCACATTTCATATCGCGTGTGTAGATTTAGTTTTAACAAAAAGTGAAACGCGAAAACATGAACTAATAGGGTTGAGATAGGAGGAAAAGCTTTGCAGAAGATAGAAGAGCTGAGGAGACATGTTCACTACCTACATTACTATAATTTCTTGCAGACCTGATTAGAAAAGCAGTCAGTCAAACATTTTTATAGTTTAAAGTTTTTCATCTTAAAAAACGGACTACTAGTCTTCAATTTTTTCTTCTATCAAATCAAATAGGCGCGAGGGCCACTACCACATGACTGCGGGAGCGAGCATTCAAGCGGTGTACCTATTGTTGTTGGTGAATCGGATACTTTTGATATCGTTCGCCTTATGCGTTTTTGTTCTCGTATTGGCTTTCTTGGTAATATTTAGCGCCCTCTGATTATTTTGCACTTTGATGGTGCTACATAGCCTTCCCGGTTTGGTGCCTTCTTTTGATAATTACCTTACCTATTGTTGTTGTCTGTCTATCGCATGATTAGGTTAAGGACAACTATATCCCACACCATACCTGCTACGGCCTCTCACTAGTCAATAAACACAATTTTGTATCATTTCTTGACTATCTTCTTGAGGTTATCTTGAGATGATTTCGGGGCTTTTTAGTGTGCCCCGCGGCCTGGTCCTCGACCAGGTCTCCACCCCCAGGAAGCAGCCCGTGATTTGGAGCCGGAGCTCCAGCTCCGGCTCCAAACCAGTCAGGACCTACGGTCCCGACTCGGACCACAGGTCCGGTTTGGAGTGGAGACGGGTTCAACTAAAAATGAGCACACAGGAAATGATTTCGACGTTCAGTAAACACTTGCCGAGTGGTTAACTGAATGCCCGAGAGCCCAATACTGGGTTGATGATAGTAGTATTTAATTTAAGATGGAAAAACTTTAAATTGAACAGAAATGAGGGCACGAAGTGATTCCCAAGGTCCGTAAATACTTACCGAGTTGTAAACTGAATGTCTAAGCCAGCCAATAAATGGTTGATGATGATGATTTTTAGTTAGTTCAAATTATTTAGTGCACATCACATGGCTACCGAATATAAATTATTTGAAAAGAATGAGAAAATATAAATAAGTAAAGTCAAGTGCACGTGTTGACAAACAGTAATGCCATTGATAATACGAGGTCATGAACTAGATACTGACAGGGGAAACAACAAAAAGCTGTGATATTGAACTGAAGTTGTAAAGAATTTGAAAGTTGATTAATGTGATTAATATGTAGTGTGAAGCCCATCTACTGGAAAACAGTAAGCAAACTTTATTTGAAAGAACATGAGAAGACTGAAAATCAGGGTGTAGTGAAAATGGGTAAAAATAAGAAGCAATGATCTTCATAAACATAACATAACATATCCACGACCGTAATTAATACACTGTGAACTCTTAAAACTGTGCTCACCGTGAAATTTCGTCACTATGCATAACTCGTCTCTCTGCGAAACAAATTGTTGACTGTAAGTGGGACAATGACAATAAATAATGACTACATATGTTTTGGAGTGCTATTTTAGTCAAGAAATGATGCAAAAGATGTTTATTGACTAATAAGAGAAAGAGGAGGAGGTAATGCGGGTAGTGATCGCGTCTCCCCAAACTCTTCTGCCTTCCAGAGGGAATGCAGTGCCACATTTTGTCTGGCTCACTTAGCACAAGTGAAGAGAAAACATTGAAAAACTTGCAAAGGTTAAAACTCTGTGAAATCATATCTGTTATGTTAAGTTTTGACTAGCCGACTAAAAGCATACTACATTATTATCGTTTTTTATGTTATGTTTACCTCGTTAGCGTTGTAATGCTTGGAAATTGTATGTGTGGATCCCGTTTCCCTCTTACTGCTCATAAATAATGGATGCTGTAAAGTATTTGTTTTCTATGGAACATGACTTCTTATTCCAACCCTTTTAAAAAACTTGTGTGGGGGCGAAGGTCATTCGAAGTCGGAGTGCACATCTTCCCAGGCTCGCTGCCTCAATTGCGGTGAGGCCCACCCTACCTTCTTCTGTGCGTGTATTCATTACAAGCTTGAGGCAGACGTCCTCAGCTTGAAGCACCGGGAGCGTTTATCTTTTCCTGAGGCGAGGCGCCAGGTTCGCCGGCTCCCGCCTTATGCTAACGTCTCTTATGCTCGCGTGTTGCGCTCCTCCTCTCCTCGTCCTTCCCACCTTCCTCAGACTCGCAACCGTTTCCGGGCCTTGGACCCTGATACGCCCACTGCCTCCGCCTCTGTTCCTTTGAGTTCTGTCCCAAGGGGTCCCCTCTCCTGGTCCTCTGTCTGGGGTTCCCCCTTCTTTCTGCCCGGTCTGTCATGTCTCCAGTGTCTTCTTCTTCATCTCCCTCCAATCCTCCTTCCCATCCTTCTCCTCCGTCTCTTGGCTCTCTCCGCCACCTGTCAGTGCAGGCTGATGCCCATCGCTCTCCCAACGGCTGTTGTGTGCACTCTCGTTCAGCTTCTCTTGTTGAGACGCTGGAATCCGTTGCCCAGTACGTAGTTGCTGGGACACCTGTCTCTTTTAGTCAGAAGCATAAGCCTAGCTCCTCTCCTTCCTCCTCCCCGGCGGGTAAGAAGGCTTCGCTTTCTTCCTCGGCCCCTGCTTCTACCTCTCTCGCTTCTTCCCCTCTCATTTCGGTCCCTGCGCCCCCTGTTCCTGCAATGGAGGTTTCTTTGGCCCCCGCTTCCCTCTCGGTTGCTGCCCTTGCTGAGGTGCGCTCCCCTCTTTCTACTCCTTCTCTTTCTGCTGCTGTCCTTGACTGCTCCTTTCGGTTGTCTCCTCTTCTTCTTCCTCCTCCTGACCCCACCCGTCCACCTCTGGTCTGTTCTCCCGCTTCCTTCCCTCCGTCTTTGCTCAGTTTACCCATGGCCCCTAACCCTGACTTTGCTGACCTTGATCCCGACCCTGATCTTCTTTAACGTGCTATGTTCCTCTTTCGCCTTTTTTTTCCTTGTTCTCTGTTGTCATTTCTCTTCTCGTCGATGTCTATTATTCAATGGAACGTTCGAGGTTATTACGCCAATTTCCTTGACCTCCAACTTCTGGTTTCGCGGTTTTCGCCCCTTTGTGTCTGTCTCCAGGAGCCGATGCTTGGTGCTCGTCCTGGTCGTTTTCGTGGCTATTCCTTTCTCTCCCCCCCCTCCAGCTGTTGCTGGGGCTCCTAACTCTTCTGCTCTCTTGATTCCTTCTGATGTTCCCATTGTCCCCTTGCTTTTCCTTCGCCTCTCCATTGTTCTGCTGCTCGTATCTTTGTGGGGAAATGGTACACCGTTTGTTCCATTTATCTCCCCCCGAGTGTCCCGCTTTCTCTTCCTGATCTGAAACACCTACTGAACTCCTTGCCAGAGCCTGTGCTCCTGCTGGAAGATTCCAATTGTCGTCATTCCCTTTGGGATGATGTTATGACGAACACCCGGGGTCGCCTTCTTGAGCCGTTTATCCTCTCTTCTTCCCTGTCCTTGTGAATTCTGGTGAGCGCACGTATTTGTACTCTCGGACTCGCACCCTTTCCTGTCTTGGTCTTTCTCTTTGCTCGTCTTCTCTTTATTTGGATTTCACGTGGCAAGTTCTTGATGACCTCCATGGCAGTGACCATTTCCTCATCCTTGTTACCTTTTTCTCTTTTGACCCTCCCCTCTCATTCCCTAGGTGGCAGTTTGCTAAGGCGGACTGGAACCTATTTACCTTCAGTGCTGCTCTCTCTGACCTCTCCCTTCTGCCTCTCCCTCGATCTCTCCTCCTTTTTCATGATACTGTCTTCGACGCTGCCCTCCGCTCTATTCCTTGCTCTTCCTCTCGGGGTCCACGGAAGTGCATTCCCTGATGGAATGCGGACTGTGCTCGGGCTGTCCGCTGCATGCGTGCAGCCTGGAAGAGACACCACCGTTGGCCGACGACCGATTCTTTTCTTTTCTTCTGGAAGGCGAGTGCGGTGACCCGTAGGACCAGCCGTACGGCTAAACGTGAATGTTCAGCATCTTATTTCTCCACCATTACATCTGAAACTCCTCTGCCACAGATCTGGAAGCGTATCCGCAAGATAGCGGGTAAGTTCGTTCCTGATGTTTCGCCGGTCCTTCACCTCTGTGGTACTCTTGTGGCGGACCCGTTGCAGGTGGCTATCGAACTGGGTTCCCACTTTTCTTGTGTTAGCTCTGGTCTTCATCTTCCCCAATCTTTTCTTCTTCGTAAACCTGTCCTTGAATCCCGACCTTTAGATTTCTGCACTCGTCTTCGGCTTCCCTATAACGATCCCTTCACTCTCTCGCTCTCTGAACTTCGTTCTGCCCTGGCCCTCTGCGGTTCTACGGCAGCGGGCTCCGATGGCATTCATTATGAGATGCTTCGCCATCTCCCTCCATGCACGTCTCAGTATTTACCGAGTCTGTATAATCGGATCTGGGAGTCGTCGTCAGTCCCTGAGGACTGGCTCGATGCCGTTGTCCTCCCTGTTCGCAAACCAGGGACTCTGGGAACATCCCCTAAGGACTTTCGCCCTATTACCCTCACAAGTTGTGTCTGCAAACTCTTTGAATGTATGGTTAACGTTTGTCTGATGTGGTTCCTGGAACACCATCACCTCCTCTCCCCTTCTCAATTTGGTTTCCGCAAGTGCCGCAGCACAACAGATGTCCTGGTGAACTTGGAGGTCTATATTCGTACTGCTTTTGCTGAGAAGACCTCCGTTGTTGCCGTCCTTTTTGACCTGGAAAAGGCTTACGACACCACTTGGCGATATCATATTCTATCCTACGTTCATTCTTTTATCCTTCGTGGTTGTCTCCTTCTCTTTCTCCGCAGCTTCCTCTCTCGTCGTTTCTTTCGGGTGAGGCCAATTTCTGCTACTGCTCTCTCTGCCTCTTTCCAGCAATACGAAGGTGTGCCCCAGGGTAGTGTTCTGAGCACTACTCTTTTTTCTGGTTGTCCTCTATGGTCTTCTTTCCTCTCTTCTTTCAGGCGTCTTCTCCGATCTCTATGTCGATGATCTTACCCTTTGCTGTCAGGGATGATTCGCCTCTCCTTCAACGCCGGCTTCAACTTGCGATAGATGCCATGTCGTCTTGGGCCACCGATCATGGCTTCAAGTTCTCTACTACTAAGACTTGTGCCATGACTTACTCGGAAACGGGTCGTTCTTCGTCCCTCTTTGTCACTTTATGGTCGTCCCCTTGAGTACAAAGATTCCGCAAAGCTTTTGGGGTTATTCTTTGACACTCGTTTGTCTTGGTCTCCCCATATCTCTTACCTCCGTGTTGAGTGCTCTAAGGCCCTACCCTCCTTCGGGTATTGTCCCATACTTTTTGGGGAGCGGGTAGGCGCACTCTCCTTGCTTTACATTCCTCTCTCGTCCTGTCTAAGCTCGATTATGGTTGCCCTGCTTACTCGTCTGCTTCTCCTTCTACTCTTCACGTCGTGATGTTTTGCACCATACTGGGTTCCGCCTCAGTTCTGGTGCCTTTCGTTCGACTTCCGTCCTCAGTTTGTATGTTGACACTGGCTTCCTATCTCTCCAGGACCGCCGTGATCGCTACTGTCTTCGCTATCTTGCGCGGTCCTTGCAACATCTTTCCTCTCGCCTTTGTTGTGCTTTAACTTTTACCCCTCCTGCAGTTCCTGTTCCTCTTCACCACCTCCCTCTTTCTGTCCGGTTATCTCGCTTACAGGATTCTCTTTTCGTTCATGTTTCTACTGTTTCTCCTCGTGTTGTTCCTTCTTTGCCCCCCATGGAGAGTCCCCCTTTCGCAGTTTTGTTCATCCTTGACCCGCATCACTAAAGCTTTTACCCCTCCTACGGTTCTAAAACGCCTTTGCCTTGAGCACTTTTCTTCTCACTCCCGCTCCGTTTCTGTCTTCACCGATGGGTCTAAGTCTGCGGATGGTGTTGGCTACTGTGACGGTGTTCCCACCCTTCTAATTCTCCCACGCCTGCTGTAAGAGTCATGTCCACTATTCCCGAGCGTTCTCTACATTGCAGGCAACAATTGAACATATGTGGGAGAGAACAGTATTCTCGAAGAGCCGAGAAATTTGCGAAAATGTAACATTTTGGCCTGTGGGATAGGCCCTTTAGGGAGCCAATATGGCGCTGGCGAGTCTGTCTTCCCGCCAAAACTGTGTGACGTCAGTGGCGCCAGATTGGTCACCGTCAGCGACGTGGCACTGGGAGCCAATGAGAACCAACTTTGGGAAAAGTGACGTCACATAGGCAGGGGGGGTCCAGCCGTGTTGGCGCCAGGCGAGATCAGTCTTTCACGACACGTCCGAGAGGTAGGACGCGCGATCGGTCATCCTGTCAGAGTGACGGATTTACCGAACTCCGGTGGATTTAAGCGTCTCCAGTTGTTGGCACGCACTCTGTGAGGTCTTCCTGCAACCCAGAATTGGCTCAGATAAGGAATTGACAGAATATTGAGCAACAAGTGCTCAGGGGACAGGTGTGTTGCAAGAAGTGGGCCGGGCATCGACGTGTGTCGTCGTTGGCAGTTCACCAGTATAAGAGACAGCTTAGTGGCCGGGCCACCCACCGTGAGTGAACCAGGTTGACAACCTTGTCAACCAGGTTGAACGTGTGATCGACGATCCTGTCAAGTTTGACAGTAACCCCACCTTCGTGGAACCCTACGAGTCAACAGTGGATGCAAGCACGTCGAGAAGTCTTCCCAGATACCTAGCGATATATCTAGACGACGAGGGAATTGACAGTGTTGTGAGCTTCAAGAGCTCTGAAGTCGGGTGCTGTGCGTGTGTCGTCCGGGACGACTGATAACTTCAGTGACTTCGTAGTGGTGAGAGGCAGTTCCTCTGGGAATACAGTGACAAGGACTAATTGGGAAACGTACGACGACAGCCGAGACGTAGGCTGGCTGCCGTAGTTGGGAGGAAAGTTGACGGCCAGGAGACCGACTTCAACCCAGCGACGTACTGTAGGGAAAGAAGCACGGACCTGCTGTGTACAGAAGCGGCGAGACGCGACATCCTAAGGTGTGGGCTTGTGTTTCTGGATGAACGAGGCGAGAGCCTGGACCAGGAGCTACGACCCAACTGTCATCCTAGGATAGGTGAAGTAGGTGTTTACAGTTCCCTCCCATTTCCCCTTTAGTTAGCTATATATATTCTTGTCAGTATATTTTGTATGTCGTGAGCAAGTCTCACTTGAGTTTAAGTCACAGAGAGCACAGTGTGTGGTGAGGCTACCCAGAGCGCTCACAGTATCAATTTACATATATATATCTATGTGTGGGTGTGTGCAAGCACCGAGATTCATCAGAGAATTTACTGTGACTACTATTATTGATCTGTGATTATTATTATTATATATATATTGGTAGTGAACCAGATATTGGTGTATTGTTCTCTATAATCTATTGATATAAATGCCTGAGGATTGATCTCTATAATCTATTGATATAAATGCCTGTGGATTGATCTCTATAATCTATTGATATAAGTGCCCGCGTGTTGATCTCCATAATCTATCGATATAAATGCCTGTGTGTTGATCTCTATGATCTATTGATATATATATGCCTGAAGTTTGATTAATGATTTATATATGACATGATTGTGTGCTGAATAATATCAATACGCGAAGTGATTGCCAGTGATATCTCTTTAAGAGGAAGTATAAATATAAAGTAAAGTTCAGTGATCAAGCGAGTGCATTCACAGTAAATATTATTAAGAATAGAGTAATCTTTTGGTACAGTGAAAAGTCACTGTGAGAGTATTGTGAATATAGATGTTGATCGTGAGGCCAGTGAAATCATAAGTAAGCCATGTGAACGTTGAATAGTGTTTTGGAAAAAGTTAAATAAACGGTGATCGTGACAATTAGAAAACAAGTACTAGTCTTTCCCACGATCGCGAGGGCCCGGTCAGCTGGCATTTCTGACAGGTGACACGTGCCGATGTTGCCATATGGTGCGCTCTAGAATATTATGCTATGAATGGAGCAATCGTCATATATTAATTCTGATACATTGATGCATATATATATTTCTCGTTGTTTTTTTAAGTAAAATACCAAAACTCTTTGGTGTTTGATATCATCCCCTCCATTTATCTTGTGACCGTGTTATGATGTAAAGTAGAGTGACCTGCCTGATACTATATTACTGGATTTTGCTCTTGCCACAATTACACCTGACCACTGCAGTGTTACTGGACACCAAAAACAAACCAGTTGGCGACCTTGAAGGCTGTATAAGAGTTCGGTGTCGGGAGGGCCACAGATTGAGGGAACGATCTGTGCTCCCACTCATCTTACAATATAAAGGCCGGTTGTGAGACCGACTGGGAGTACTCTCCGAGGCCAGCAGTGGAGCCTAGAGGATTTGAGGGAAGACCCGCCGAACGACGGTGAGTAAGGGTTATTGTTGGAGCAACCACCTGGAAAGGAGATCCAGTCTACTGTTGCTTTAACCCTTCTCTTACGAGAACACCGTGAAACCCCGACACTACTCTGCTGTTTTTCCTGATCGCACTTATATGTGACGCTTACCTCCGGAGACTAGCATCTTTACAGCGGAGCTTTATGCTATTCCCTATGTTCTTCGTCTCCTGCTTTCTCGTTGTCAGTCTTCCTTTCTAGTTGTTGTTGACTCTCGCAGTGCCCTCATGGCTCTCGGGTCCTTTAATTCGGTTCATCCAGTAGTTGTCGAGATCCAGCATTGGCTGTTTCTTGTTCACAGTAAATTTAAGTCGGTTGAGTTTTGTTGGGTTCCCAGCCATACTGGTGTGTCTTTAAATGAGTGTGTGGATGCTGCCGCCAAGGAAGCTGTCCGCTCTTGTCTCATCTCTTGTAAAGGTATTCCATATTTCGACTTTTACCCGGTTATCCATTCCTTCATCCTTAAGCCTGCCAATGATAGGTTGGCAGGGTTCTTGGTTGTCTGTTACTGGTAACAAACTACGTACTCTTAAATGTTGTGTTTCCTCGTGGTCGTCCACCTACCACCATAACCGGCGATGGGAAACAGCTCTGGTGAGGTTGCGTATTGGCCATACTCGCTTAACCCATGGTCACTTGATAGAGCGCTGCCCTGCTCCTTATTGTCCTAATTGCATTGTCCCTCTTACGGTCGTGCATGTCCTTCTTGAATGTCCTGACTTCCAGGACGAGCATGTGTTTTGCTTTTCGACCGCCCCTCGCGGTCACCTGTCCCTCAATAGAATTCTTGGTGACTCGGATACTTTTGATATCATTCGCCTTATGCGTTTTTGTTCTCGTATTGGCATCCTTGGTGATATCTAGCGCCCTCTGGTTATTCCGCACATTTGATAGTGCTTCAAAGCCTTCCTGGTTTGGTGCCTTCTTTTAATAATTTCTTACTTACTCATCCACCGTACGCTCCAATATAAATACACAGATAAATCACACTAACGTTATGTATCAACGAGAAAGTCATCAGGAGCTCCAAGATGATGTGTATCCATCTCTAACAATATAGTGGTGAACATGCAGAAAATACTTGCGGCAATGCTTCACAAAGGGGCATAGCTCTTCTACCTCTATAACATCAATGATGTTATAGAGTACAGTAACTTTGAGTATAGATGTTATATATGGTATCCTTGATCATGCAGCAACACTTTGAGATTCAGTCTTTAGCAAGTCAGGGTGGTCCAGTGGTTAGTGTCGGCGGCTGGGATTCTCTCGGTTGCAGGTTTGAATCATCTTGGAGCTCCAGTTGGTTTTCTCATGAAAACCAACTGAAGCTCTAAACCAACGGAAAACCAATTTTCTTAGACAATAGTTCTCTTTCTTGTCTCTTTTCTCTGTTCTCTCTCTTCTCTCTGTTCTCTCTCTTCTCTATCTCCTCTCTTGGCTCTTCTCTCTCTTTTCTCTTCTCACCTTTTCCTCTCTTCTCTATTTCCTCTCATCTCTTCTATATCGGTACTCACTATTCTTTCTTTGTCTCTTCTCTCTCTCTCTTCTGTCTTAAAGGTTTGATAAGGCTTATCTCTCTTATCTCTCATATTCTCTCTCCACTTCTCAATCTCTCCTACCTTCTCTTCCCTCTTCTCTCTCTCGTCTACTCTCTTCTCTGGTCTCTTTCTAGGTGCTACACATTAATTTTCTTTACTTGTTTTCACAATTTCTTTTTTTATTTAATTACAAAAAAAATTATATTTGGATATAAATACTTATATTTTTATATTGTAGCTAACAATGAATTATTTTTCTCTTGTAAATCTAAATTTCAACAAAAATAATTACTTAATAATTGTGTCATTCTTATTCCTATGTATGGGTTAGTTTACACTAGTAAATATCAAGTTATACTTAAAATAAATTTAAGTATAATTTAATATATAATTCAGAAAAAAACTTTTCTTTAAAACAGTAACGTCATAAAAGACTTCTATAAAAAGTTAGACTTTTTTTAACTTTTTAACCTTATATTTTAAAAACATTTACATAAATTATCCAAAAAGTCTGTTATATATACTTCAAAATGTGATTAAAACAAAGAAACTAAGTTGTTAAACGTTTTGAAAACGAGAAAATGTTTGCTGGTTTGTGTAGCACTCAAGTTACAGGTTGTTCTTAATTGTTGTCCGGGCTTCAGCCTGACCATGAGGGCTTTGTCACAATAAACAAATTAAGGGTAGGTACTTTTTGTGGTTTCCATGCTCAGTCCGATGATGGGTTCATCCTTATGGGGTCGTGATAGCACCACAACGTCACTGATTTTTGTTGACATAAGCAGATGACTTGAGATTTTAACCTTCTCTTCTACATGAAGTACATGAAGAACCTTATGTTATAATCACTCGTTCGAGCTTCACAAAGACATCTGCAAAGCTTGGTCTTCCCCTCCCCCCATTATTATAGATTCTAGGACATTTATGCACACTTGTTGGTTGCACTCAAGGATGCATACACACTGTGTGTGACTCAACATGCCACATTATGCAGCTGTGGAAATTCACTTTCTACCGTTGTCTTGTTAATGAACGACGTCAAATTTGGGTGTGGTCATTGTTTTGTTCATTAAGATAGCGGCATTAGTAAGGTCTTTTCTTGCGCGTGCGCGTGTGTGTGTATGGTGGTAGTTTATGTGTGGGCTTTTGGTGTGATCTTATTATCTTGATGTGAGGTGGTTGTTCTGTTGTGTTTTTGTCTTCTTAATGGGGGTTCGTGGATTGGAGTTGTCTTGTCTTCTTAGTGAGAGGTGGTAGTTTGAAACTGGTTATGTGTTGTTAGTGAAAGGTGTCACGGGGGGTGGGCCGGGGCTCCGCTAGCACTCAGCTACTAGGGCTCAGAAGGCAGAATACTCAGCCCCTCCGACTCCCGGGATTCACCGGAGTCTCCTTGGTCCGACAGGAGAGGACCAGCAATGCCCACCGCCGCAGGTCTTTGCTCCCAACACTAAAGGGGGGTGCCACTGATTCACCCTGGGAGCCCTTCAGTCAAACACAGGGAAACTGCTGTTAACAGTTCTGGCCTAGACCTATGGAGGAGTGATGGAAGACTCAGGCTTACCTTATAACAATAACCTCCCTGAGTCTTGCCTGCCAGACAAAAAGGTTGCAGGAACTCCTTTCCCGCCTGTCTTCTCTATCTTCTTCATAACAAGGTCGCCAGCTGGGTTATTATATCTGCACCCCAGCGATGCAGTTCAGTGGGTGTATTCTATGCTGTTCGTTGCCAGAGTGTTGCTACTCCCATAGATCTGCTATTGGACTGTCGGCCCAGGGTACTCTCCCATAAAACTCTGTATGGCTTTACCTCTCTCCAGCCACTACGTTACTTGCTGCCACCATTCAGGCACTGATACTGATCGGATGGCTAAGGGCACACTTTTATGTAAGTCTGTGCTGTTTTACCACTCTCCAGGCAATAAGAACTTCCATAGAGAACGTGGTGTTCCCTAGGTGGTACTATGATAACCTTCGTGTATGCTCATAGAGAAATATTATAACGGAGGCACACTTAAACACAATGATAAAATGTGTGAATTAACTGACACAAATTACATGATCACACATACAATCACAAGCATTACATGAAAATTAAAATAAGGATAATAAATCTGGAGATCGTCAGCAACTCTTCTTTCACGACCTCCAACACTCCTTCAACTGGGCAGAAAGACAGGAGTCACACACACTCACAGAAGGGCCTCTTCACCACGTCGGCACCTCTTCTTCACTGTCCTGCCGTCCACACACACTGTCCTCTCTGACAGTCCTGGACACAAGCTGCCCTGCAGCCTATTCTACTACTAAAGTATTAATGTCATATTGCCACATACACAAGTAAATATCGTGGCCTATCTAGCCTACTCACACAAGGGGTAATGGGAGGGAAAATGATCTACCTTTACATTCCTGGCTCACGACGCCTGTCCCTCGATGGTGTGAGGTTCCCACGCTTCCTGAGTCGATCCTTGACGATCCAGGAACGTTCCACAGGTCCTCAGGTGACGTGAAGCCTTCGCGTAACATACCCCTCCCCTTAAAATAAGTCATATCGGTTAGTAAATCCGGGAGAGGGCATCTGCTACCACATTCTCCCTTCCTTTAATGTGCCTAATTTCTAGCCAGTACTCTTGTAACAGTAGGGCCCATCTTGTCAGCCTTTGGTTCATGTTCTTCATCCTGTGCACGAACGTCAAGGGGTTATGATTGGTGAACACTTGCACCGGTCTAGTACCTCCACCCACATAGACGTCGAAATGCTTCAGTGCCAGTATCAGGGCTAAGGCTTCCTTTTCCACTGTACTATAAGCTCTCTGGTACTTTTCGAATTTCTTCGAGTAGAATGCTACTGGACGGTGTACTCCGTCTTTCTCTTGAGCTAACATAGCTCCAATCCCCACGTCGCTAGCGTCGACGTACAAGATAAAGTCTGACTCAAAGTCGGGCGAAATCAGCACTGGCGCTTTGATTAATAACTTCTTAGTCTTCTCGAAGGACTCCTGGCATGCTTCCCCCCACTTCCATCTAACATTCATAAATAGCAATTCAGTCAGAGGGTGAGCCACCGTCGAGAAGTTCTTGCAAAATCCTCTATAGTACCCGATCATCCCTAGATATCATAACGATTCTTTTCTCGTCCTGGGATTTGGATATTCTTTGATTGCCATCACTTTCTGGTCTACTGGAGTCGCTTTCCCTTGACCCACGATGAAACCTAAGTATTCTAATCGGGCCTTTCCGAATTCGCTCTTGGCCAGATTAACTGTCAGGTTTGCTTCTTCCAACCGTTGCAACAACTCCATTAGTCGATTCATATGTTGTTTCCAGCTATCGGCGTACACCACTATATCGTCTATATACATGGCGCAGCCTTCCATCCCTCTTATCACTTCGTTCATCATCCTCTTGAAACAACTTCCGCTGTACTTCATACCAAACGGAAGCACTTTGTACTGGTACAATCCGTCTGGAGTAGCAAACGCTGAGATCCTTCTTGCACTCGGAGACAAAGGGATTTGATAATGCCCTTTCAGCAGGTCGACTTTGGTGACAAACCTTGCGTTTCCCACTTGGTCGACGGAATCACTTATTCGGGGCATCGGGTGAGAATCCGACACGGTTATGGAATTCACTCTGCGATAGTCGGTGCAAAAACGATATGATCCGTCACTCTTCTTGACCAGCACACAGGGCGAGCTCCACTCACCATTGCTGGGCTCAGCGAGATCATTCGCCAACAAATATTCCACCTCCTGTCGCATGATCTTCCTCTTCTCGGGACTCACCCGATAAGCACTCTGCTAGATTAGCTTTCCTCCGCGCACATCCACCTCGTGCACCACACTCTTGTGCCGTCGGGGCACATCCATGAAGAGCGACTTGTTCCTTCGTATCAGGGTCACTAGATCTCTCCTTTTCCCTTTATCCAGATGACGCAGCCTCTCATCTAGATGTGCTAAACTTTCTGTATTCTACAGGCGCGTACCATCGGCACGGGTCCACTTTCTTTCCTCTGCTGGCAATACTTGGCTCATCTCCATACACAGAGCCAAGTTCTCTTCCTGCGACTGTGTTGCTCCCTTCACTCCCGCACTCTCTTGCTCCTCTGGGAAGTATGGCTTCAAACGATTGATATGATATACCTGTGTCTTGTTGGGGCGATTTGGCTTGCCGATGTCGTAACTTACAGGACCCACACGCTGAAAACCGAGTATGGACCACCAAAGCATGATTCCGTCACTCTACTTCTCCCAGGTTTTTTTTTTTTTTTTTTTTTTTTTGAGATATATACACAAGAGTTGTTACATTCTTGTACAGCCACTAGTACGCGTAGCGTTTCGGGCAGGTCCCTGGAATACGATCCCCGCCGCGAAGAATCGTTTTGGTAGCAAGGTAGCAACATCATCACTCTGGCTCCTGCCTCGATCTCCCTTGGGACAGCCTTCTTGTCGTACCAGATCGACATCTTCTCTTGAGCTGTCTTCAGGTACTCAGCAGCCAGCTCCTTCGCCGTTTTCAATCGTTCATGGAATCTTTGCACATACTCTTCCACTGTCACCAATGTCTTCTCCGCCGTCATCCGCTCCTTTAGCATCAATAACGGGCTCCTTACTTCGTGCCCAAACACTAGCTGGAATGGAGAGAATCCCAGAGACTCAACTATTGCATCTCGGATAGTAAACAGGGCTGGACAGACAGCCACATCCCATTCCGCTCCCTGTTCTGCACAATACATTCTTAAGGTCGTCTTCGGAGTGGAGTGCAACCTCTCAATCGCTCCCTGTGATTGAGGTCTATAAGGAGACGATCGTAGTTGGGCTATTCCCCAGCTCGCAATAGCCTGCCTAAACCACCTTGACTGGAAAACACTTCCACAGTCGGACTGGATTTCCTTGGGCACACTTACCCAAGCAAAGAACCGCTGAAGGTGTCCCATGACGCATCTCGATGTCACCTTCCGCACTGGGATCGCCTCTGGAAATCTCGTCGAAGCACACATGATAGTCAATAAGTAATTATTTCCCTTTCTTGTCTTAGGTAATGGTCACACGACGTCGATTATTAGGCGTTCAAATGCCTGGCCAAAGGCAGGAACTGGAACCAAAGGTGCTTTCGAGATGGCAGGGACGTTCTTCCCCGCCCTCTGGCACGGGAAACACGTCTTGCAAATTCTTCTTACATCCGCGTCCATGCCCGGCCAATAAAAATGTTCCCGAAGCCTGCTTAAGGTCTTGGTCACTCCCAAGTGACCCGTGGGATCCACTGAGTGTGCAAGCTTCAGTACCACGTTTCTGTACCGCGCCGGCACCACCACCTGACGCCTCACTCTTAGCATATCATCACCCGCTTCTTCCCTAACTGGAACGCCTGGAACAAACGATGTCCAGAAAGGGTAAAAAGGATACTAGCTTTCGGATCAACCCAGCAACCCAAAGTAACAACTTCTAGACCCCAATCGACCAGACCTTCGGTAAAAAGCCAGTGGTACACCCCTCGGCAAGTCCGAATAAATGAAGATCAGCAACAGTCTTGCACGCCGGGTCCTTTTGGTCTGGGCAAGGACGGGGCCTCCAACAACTGGAGGGGGCAGGGGGGTGCTGCTCCACTGGGAGACACCGACAGAATGGATCAGGGGGGCAGGGCGAACATGCCTGCCGTTGCCTCCGGGACCTCCCAGGCAGGAATGATGATGCCCCAATGGCTGGATGTAACGGGGTGCTTCAGCCCAACCAGGAGTCTCCTCACCCTCCAAGAAGAAAGTCTCCACTCCAGCCAAGAAGACACAAACAGTCGGGAAAACCAGTACTGTAAAAACCATGGACTCAATGATTCCACTATAACGGAAAAATGGACAATCTCAAAATTATACAATGGAATATTCAAGGAATCAAAAGCAAAGCACAAACACTCAGAGCAGTGCTTCTCAAGGATAGTATTGATATTGTTCTACTTCAAGAAACACTCACCAGGACTGACAGATATATTAATATCCCAGGATATCAAGGATTCCACTGCCCCATGGCACAAGGTGGCACCAGAGGCATTTCAATACTAGTAAGAAATCATATCAATGCCACGGCAATCACAGACCTGCCCAACTGTGGCGAGAACGTCGAAATTATGGCAGTTAAGCTCACTATGAGGAACTCGACGCTGTCCGTCTTCAATGTATACAAGAGCCAGAGAGAACATGACATGGATCTCTCAACAATCTTTGAAATAGCAGTCACTACACCTACTATCATCTCTGGCGACTTTAACGCTCATAGTGAATTACTACTTGATTCAGCAAGAACCGACGCCAACGGAAGACATATTGAACATCTTTTGGATGAAGTGCCAGAAATCAGTCTGCTTAATTCGACGGAACCAACCCACACTGGTGGGGGAAAGCTGGATCTCACGTTTGTCTCCACCAGTATTTATGAATTGTGTCATTGGTCAGTGGATCATGTTCTGACTAGTGACCACTTTGCTACAAAACAGTTATTAATATAGCACTACCTCCTAGACCTCTAGCTCCCGAGCCCGGATGGGACTTTATCAAGGCAGATTGGGACGAAGTTTCAGGAAGCTCTCGAAACTTGGCACCAAAACTACACTCCTCCTAACAACACCGAAGAAATGGAAAAAGATTTAGTAAATGCAATACATAGAGCAGCAAATCACGCCATCCCCAAGAGGAAAACAATTACCCAACAACACGAGGACCATTGGTATTACTGTGATAGGATCAAAGAGCTACATAACAGACTAAATCGTGCACGAAAGAATTTCAGAAGAGATAGAACCGAAGCTAATCTAGGACTTCTTAGAGCTGTCCGAGATCATGTGCACGAAGAAACAGCAAAAATCAGAGAAGAAAAATGGCTCGAATGGTGTGCCAAGCTAAATCAACATACATCCTTGGGTGACATCTGGAGGCAGATCAACAAGGCCAAAGGAAAATCGCCTCCTGCTCCGCCGCACCATGTTCATCCAGAGCAAGAAGCAGAAAGGCTAGCAAATCTATTTGCTTCAAGAGCCAGTTCCACTCAACTTCCTCAAGCAACTCTGACTCACCAACAAAGACTTCAAGCAGCAAGATGGAAAAAAATAGATGATGCTTTAGCCTTACCTGACGAACTAGACCAACCTTTCAATCTGAAAGAACTCAGAAGTGCTACAAAGAAAACTAAAAATACAGCTCCAGGCGACAAAATCACTTACAACATGCTAGCCAAGCTAGGAGAAAAGGGTGAAGAAGCCTTCTTGAATATCATCAACAGAGTATGGGTGACAAGAACCCGACCACTCTCTTGGAACAGTGCAATTATAGTTCCCATTCCAAAACCTAAAGACCCAGGAAATCCAAGACCCATCTCATTAACAAGCTGTCTGGCCAAAACTGCAGAAAGAATGGCCCTTAATCGAATTGAATGGAAAGCCAATCCAATACACCAAAATATGTTTGCTTACAGAAAAGGTGTTGGAACCACAGAATGCCTTACCTCCCTCCTGGATAAAATCAATGACAAACCTGGAATCCTTATTTTTCTAGACCTTGAAAAAGCCTTCGAGTTAGCCAGTGCTCCAGCTACACTGTGCTGCCTTGTGGATAAGGAAATCAAAGGACACGCTCTTGCTTTTGCCAAAGGAAGCCTGCTTAACCGAGAAGCTAAAGTTAAATTCCAAGGAAAAACATCGACCTCAAAGAGGCTGGAAAATGGAACTCCGCAGGGAGGAATACTAAGCCCCTTCCTCTTCAACTGTCTCATGGAACAATTCATGAAGCTCAAGCTACCAAAAGCCAAACTTCTTAACTATGCAGACGACTTTGTGGTCATCATCAAAGGCAAAGGTGCAAAGAACCATGCACAAAAATGCCTAGATATTATCAGCAGGGAAGCGGAACGCATAGCAGTGAAAATAAACAGCAATAAAACAAAAGCAATGGCCATCAGTATAGTGTGGAGGAAGAGCTTGGACACGGGGAGATACCAGATGCACTTAAAGTAGCAGACATAGCCCCTCTACACAAGGGAGGAGCAAAGCATTGGCAAAGAATTATAGACCAGTTGCACTAACATCGCACATAATAAAAGTATTTGAGAGAGTGATTAGGAGTCAGGTCACCAATTTCATGGAGACCAATGACCTTCACAACCCAGGCCAACATGGATTTCGAGCGGGAAGATCGTGCCTCTCACAGCTACTTGAGCACTACGATAAAGTCATTGAGGCATTAGAAGAAAAACAGAATGCTAATGTGATATACACGGACTTCGCAAAGGCTTTCGATAAATGTGACCATGGCGTGATAGCACACAAAATGAAGTCAATGGGAATAACCGGTAAAGTAGGACGCTGGATACTCAGTTTTCTGTCAAACAGGACTCAGCGAGTAACGGTCAACCATATAAAATCTAGTCCAAGTGCAGTTAAAAGCTCTGTACCTCAGGGTACAGTCCTTGCGCCGCTGCTTTTCCTTATTCTCATATCAGATATAGACAAAAATACAAGTCACAGCTTCGTATCATCCTTTGCAGACGACACAAAAATCAGTATGAAAATTACCTCGGCTGAAGACATTGAAAAACTTCAAGCTGATATTAATAAAGTTTTCGACTGGGCATCAGAAAATAATATGATGTTTAACAGTGATAAATTCCAGGTACTCAGGTACGGTAAAAATGAGGACCTTAAAAATAATACAGGGTACAAAACACAATCAAATGTGCCCATAGTAGGAAAACAGCATGTAAAGGATTTGGGAATAATGATGTCTGACGACCTAACGTTTAGGGAGCATAACCAAGCAAATATTGCGACAGCCAGAAAAATGTTAGGATGGATTACGAGAACTTTCAAATCCAGGGATCCCATCACAATGGTTGTACTCTTCAAGTCACTTGTGCTGTCCCGTCTTGAGTACTGTTCAGTACTCACTTCCCCCTTCAGAGCAGGAGAGATTGCTTAAATAGAGGGAATACAGAGAACATATACAGCACGTATAGACGCGATAAAGCACCTAAATTATTGGGATCGTCTCAAAGCTCTCCAAATGTACTCACTAGAAAGAAGACGAGAGAGATATCAAATAATATACACCTGGAAGATACTGGAGGGCCAGGTCCCAAATCTACACAGTAAAATAACAACGTACTGGAGTGAACGATATGGAAGAAAATGAAGAATAGAACCAGTGAAGAGCAGGGGTGCCATAGGCACAATCAGAGAACACTGTATAAACATCAGAGGTCCGCGGTTGTTCAACGTCCTCCCAGCAAGCATAAGAAATATTGCCGGAACAACCGTGGACATCTTCAAGAGGAAACTAGATTTATTCCTCCAAGGAGTTCCGGACCAGCCGGGCTGTGGTGGGTATGTGGGCCTGCGGGCCGCTCCAAGCAACAGCCTTGTGGACCAAACTCTCACAAGTCAAGCCTGGCCTCTTGCCGGGCTTGGGGAGTAGAAGAACTCCCAGAACCCCATCAACCAGGTATCATTAAAATGAGAACTCAAGACATCAGACTGGCAATACAAGGACAAGAAATCGAGTGGGTTACCTCTTTTCAATACCTAGGAGTCATAATAGACAACCAGTTGAAATTCACTCAAGAAATTGGATATCTTCGGCAACGCTGTAAAGCCAGAAACTTAGCTTTGCGTTCTCTGACCAGTCTTAGAGAGGGTGCATCTCTGCCAGTACTCAAAATGTACTACGTTCAAGCAGTTAGGTCACTCATCGACTATGCTGCTCCTGCTCTTACATCCTTCAGTGATAACCAATGGGAGAAACTGGAAGTGTCTCAAAATGATGCTCTGAGAACAATGCTGGGAGCACCAATATGGACGCGTAGAGAGAACCTTAGAATGGAAACAAAATTACCAGCATTAGAAAACAGGATGAAACAAAGGATAGCCACCATAATAGGAAAACTTACTGGAACAACCGCCAGGCTGTCAATCAAAGACAGCATACAGAGATCATTTCAGAAAAACCTACAGTATAGAACAAGCTCATGGACGGATAATGTGGTCAAGATTTTAGAGAAAATGGACCTGAAATGGACCATTAAAAACAAAGGGGAAGATAGACCATATCAACACTTTTGACAGCCTCCTCCATGGGAAGAATCGAATATAAAAATAATCATTGAAAGATTACCAGTTAAAATATCAGCATGTGACTCGCAGAGGCTCAAGGAAGTAATAGAACAACAAATGGAAACTATCTCTAGACCCACAACGACTCACATCTTCACAGACGGATCAGTCGATCAAGAAAAAGGTTCTGCTGGGGCAGCAGTTTACACTACCAACCATGAGGCTTACTGGAGCATGAATAGTGGGTGCTCAACATTGCAAACAGAATTATATGCCCTGAAGGAGGCAATAAAATATGCAATTGAGAATAATTTACATGATGTCATCATTCATACCGACTCTAAATCTTCGCTCCAGGCATTGTTATCCAGTCAGCACAGAGATAATATACAACTCCTCACAGAAATTCAACATATGGGAAAAGAAGCCCATAATCGAGGGTTGTCAATCACCCTAATTTGGATACCAAGTCACATTGGCATAGGTGGTAATGAAAAGGCAGACTCGCTAGCAAAAACTGCCACTGCTCTACCTGTTGTACAGGTTCAAATACCTCCAAGTTTCTCACAGATAAAGGAGCAAATCAAGAAGAAAATATTCTCAACTATCAAAGGTCGTCACAGAGCCAAAGTAGCGGAAGGAAGATCCACTGCGATATGGTACGAACAAGCCACTGGTTACTCCTCTTTCAAGCCTGGCAAAAAGATATCCAGAGACATTGCAGTAGCCATTCACAGACTCAGGCTTGGTTACAAGTTCTGCTGGGAGGTAATGTACCCAATAGTTAAAAAGAGTGTCACATATGTGAAACTGAAGCAGAGGCGCCACTGTTGCACTACTTACTGGAATGTGAAGCTACTGAACCCCTGCGCATTAAACTCAACATTAATCCAACGACAGCAGCTGCATTAGATGCACATTCCACCGCGACTACAATGATTAGAAAAGCCGTTGAGGAATGGGACTCATTAGTGAGCATTCTGCATCTACATCCACCACCAAGATAAAGTTAATAAAACAGGATTAAAACCAGTGCACTAAAACAGAAGCGATAAATAAACAGGAAAAAAGAGAAATCCCCTCCTCCATTTTAAACTTAGACCCAAATATCACAGGAAAAAGGTTATCATGTATAACCAAACTCAAATACGGGCTCACAATAGCTCGTGCTACATGGACACTTCGTCCTGAGCAGCTAAATCTTTAACAACAACAACATCCCTAACTGGTCTCCACTGCCTCATTAGCACTCCCTTCTCCACGAAGAAGTGAGTCGGTGACTCGGGTCCGGCGAGACCTCCATCCGCCTCCCGTACCAACTCAGGAAACTCTTCCTTTTGCAGCTCACCTAGACGGGTGCGGTCAATACCTAGAGGACTGGTGAGAGTAACTTGGACACTCTTATCCGACCCTTCCTCACCTGTCACTTGTCCTCTGGCCTCTTCTCGGAACAAATGATCGAGCCCCAGGTCACCCAGCATGTTCTCTTTGGCGTGACTGGATCCGCTCACATCATCTTCCCTCACGTCTCGTCCCGACGACACCGCGCATACCTGGAAATGCCACTCTCGCAATTTCCGTTTCGCCACTGCTGGCGCCTGTCCTGCTGCTCTGTCGATAAGGCTCTATACACTCTTCACCTTTAATCAAATTCGGGAGAACACATCCCCCACAGGAGTCATTCCCTAGGATCACCTGAGCTTCCATCCTGGGCAGTAAAGCACAGACCCCTACTAAGAGTCTGACAACCATAGTCTGAATTAAGAGTCACCTTATGAAGGGGCATCCTCACTTGTCCCCCCCCCCCAACGTCCTTATCAGGGCATCCCCTGTACTGGAACTTCTGTAGTCCTCGGGGAAGAGGGATTCACTAACAAGGGTGAAGTCTGATCCAGTGTCCCTCAGCATCCTTGCTGGCACAGGATCAGCTCCTCTTATCTTCACCGTCCCCACCACACACAAAGGGGTGAATCCTCTTCTCCCTTATTAGTGGCATATCACCTGAATTATCGTTGGCTTCTTCGCTTCCTATCTTCGCAAAAGCCACGTTCCCACCGTGCCTTGGCCGGCTGCACTCCCTTGCAAAGTATCCTCATCCCCCACAGTTGTAACACCGACCACCTCTCCTGGGCGACCCTCTACTAGTCACCCTGGTAGCACCAACGGTAGAGATTCCCTGGGTCCTCCTAGGACTCCCCGTCGTCGGTTCCCGGGCAGCAGCACTCGCTCCTGAGCTAGGTCCACTGCTCACAGCTTGGGGCTTCCTCCCCGCGTCCCTGGAGCTCTTGAACCGGGTTACTTCATCGGGTACACTACCCTTGGGAGAGTCCCCACCCGTCCTCGCTCCTCCTGAACTCCTAAAGTTCCCTCCCGACCTGGGGTAAGGCGAGTGTCTGGCCTGCCCCTCCCTCCTGAGATGTAGGGCCTCCTCCAGCATGTCGGCTCGGTCCGCTGCAGCCTTCAGGTCCTTAATACCTGCTTCTCTCACCCTTACTCGCAACTCAGGATGGAGCACTGACATAAACTTCTCCATTACTATCAGTCGTTTGATATCATCCTCCGACTCGGCTTCCACTGCCATTAACCATCGTAGGAATTTCCGTTCCATATCCCTGGCGGTCTCGGCATAAGACTTTCCCGAGGCTCTCGTACATTCTCTGAACCGCTTCCGGTACATCTCCGGAGTCAGCCGGAATGAGTGGAGCACCGCATTCTTAATTGCGTCGTAACTAGAACACTCCTCTAGGTCCAGCATGTTGTAGGCTTCCCGGGCCTCACCAGTCAACCTGCCCTGGACCAGAGCAGCCCAATCATCTTCTGGCCACTCCTTCAGAGTTGCTATCCGTTCAAAGTGTTCGAAGAACGCCTCAGCTTCTTGTGGTTCGAACGTAGGTAAGTCACGTTCCCTTACCTTGAAGTCATCCTGCCGTGCAGGTAGTGCGGGTAGACCACGCTCAACGTGACGCAATTCGACTTCTTTCTTTGCCTTTATTTCCTCCTGTCGCAGTTGTCTCTCTCCTTCTTCTCGCTGCAGCCGAGCTTCATGTTCCTCTCACTGCAGCCGTGCTTCTCGCTCACGCTCCTCTCGCTGCATCTCGGCTGCACGTTTCTCTCACTGCAGCCGTGCTTCTCGATGCAGCCGTGTTTCTCGCTGCATTTGCGCTTCTCTCTCCTCTCATCGCAGCTGGGCTTCGAGCTGCATCTTCATTATTTCCAGTTGCAGGCTCCTCTTACTAGAGCTGGACCTTCCACTGCTCCCATGTTCACTGTGAATTCTCTCCACACTGGTAGGTGCTTGGGGTGGCTCCAGTCGGGATGGTTCACCTTGGGACGGCTCTTCTTGGGACAGCTCTTCTTGAGATGGCTCCTCTCCCGTCGCCTCCTCTCGAGCCGTGAGCTGTGCCATGATCTCTATCCTTCGCTCCGCAACCTTAGTCATCCTCAACCTGATCCCAAAGTGGTTTGCCACTCGTCGGAGCTGGGCCTTGGTACACTCTTCCAAAATTCTCTCATCCCTTGTCTCAATAAATTCCTTTACTTTGTCCTCCTCCATCTCTATATCATCGAGCATACACGACAGCACAGACAAGTTAGTAGGGACTAATTTCACCGTTTCAGTCCCTTAGCTTGTTGGATAACAGTACCACTGAATTCACTGGCCACACTGTATTAGTACCCTGGCAACACTGTCTTGAATTTTGGGCAACACTGTAGCTTGATTAACACACCATGGCAACACTGTAGCCTGATCCACGCATCTTGGCGAAGTCTCCAGTTCTTGGCTACCGTGGTTCGAATCCTGGCAAGGTCGCCAGTTATTGTCACGGGGGGGGGGTGGGCCAGGGCTCCGCTAGCACTCGGCTGCTAGGGGCTCAGAAGGCAGAATACTCAGCCCCTCCGACTCCCGGGATTCACCGGAGTCTCCTTGGTCCCACAGGAGAGGACCAGCAATGCCCACCACCGCAGGTCTTTGCTCCCAACACTAAAGGGGGGTGCCACTGATTCACCCTGGGAGCCCTCCAGTCAAACACGGGGAAACTGCTGTTAACAGTTCCAACCTAGACCCGTGGAGGAGTGAAGGAAGACTCGGGCTCACCTTATAACAATAACCTCCCTGAGTCTTGCCTGCCAGACAAAAAGGTTGCAGGAACTCCTTTCCCGCCTGTCTTCTCTATCTTCTTCATAACAAGGTCGCCAGCTGGGTTAGTATATCTGCACCCCAGCGATGCAGTTCAGTGGGTGTATTCTATGCTGTTCGTTGCCAGAGTGTTGCTACTCCCATAGATCTGCTATTGGACTGTCGGCCCAGGGTACTCTTCCATAAAAGTCTGTAAGGCTTTACCTCTCTCTAGCCACTACGTTACTTGCTGCCACCATTCAGGATCTGATACTGATCGGATGGCTAAGGGTACACTTTATGTAAGTCTGTGCTGTTTTACCACTCTCCAGGCAATAAGAACTTCCATAGAGAACGTGGTGTTCCCTAGGTGGTACTATGATAACCTTCGTGTATGCTCATAGAGAAATATTATAATGGAGGCACACTTAAACACAATGATAAAATGTGTGAATTTACTGACACAAATTATATGATCACACATACAATCACAAGCATTACATGAAAATGAAAATAAGGATAATAAATCTGGAGATCGTCAGCAACTCTTTTTTTTCACGACCTCCAACCACTCCTTTAACTGGGCAGATAGACAGGAGTCACACACTCTCTCACAGAAGGGCCTCTTCACCACGTCGGCGCCTCTTCTTCACTGTTCTGCAGTCTACACACACTGTCCTCTCCAACAGTCCTGGACACAAGCTGCCCTGCAGCCTATCCTACTACTGAAGTATTAATGTCATATTGCCACATACACAAGTAAATATCATGGCCTATCTAGCCTACTCACACAAAGGGGTAATGGGAGGGAAAATGATCTATCTTTACATTCCTGGCTCACGACGCCTGTCCCTTGATGGTGTGAGGTTCCCAAGCTTCCTGAGTCGATCCTTGATGATCCAGGAATGTTCCACAGGTCCTCAGGTGACGTGAAGCCTTCGCATCGTCGCCGTTCCAATCCCAGAGATTCAGCTATCCCAATCCTGGTTCACCAATGGGCACTGAGCTAATCACTATATTCACACACTCGTCCCTTCCACAAGGCGTTGCACCTTGTCCTAGGAACGGTGTCGTCCCTCCAAAATCCTCAGTGGATGTGACCCAGTCACAGCTAGGCCTGCCTGCCGCACCTTCCAGACCCCTCTTCGTCCAGCGGCGCCGCCCAGCGTCGTCGCCGACTATTTTCCAAGTTTGGCACTCCTCTGCTCAATTAACTTGGTTCCTTTTTGCTTCCCAGAAGCGCAGGGTCTCCAATAGCTTATGGTTGGCTGCGATGGCTAGCTTAATCCACTAATAAGGCTTGTAGACCCTCAAATCCTCGAGAGCTGACCGAGGCGCATCCTCTCACCTCCACAATCAGGTCAACTCTGACGTTGGCGCTGCCCGGGGCACTCGGTGACGTCACGGCGGGCTCTGATTGGTCGCCCGCGGCCTAAGTCGGCCAATCCGCGATCGGGTAGTGTCCCTTACAAAACGTCATATCTGCAGTAAAGGATACTCTTTCATTTTATATCAGGGCGCCACTTTCCCCTTACCTACAACTTATAATGTAAATTTCTCCCTTATCTGGCAGCCGGTCTGGTCGCCACATATATCGACAGACTTCCCTGTACCTCAGAGAATCAGTAGGGAGAGCTGATATGACTCTTAAAGCAGGCAAACGAAAGAAATAGGAGAGGGCACTGTAACAGAGGTCATAGTTTGGATATTTTTTTGTCATGTTAGTGAATTGCAGAGGTTTGGGTGAACGTTTCACTTTATAGTGCATAAGGGTGGTTTAATTAAATTTTTGTCATTTTAGTGAGTGGTGAAATTTTAGTGTGTTTTATTTTGATAGCAAGGGACTCTTTTTTTTTTTATTATTACACGTGATGAGTGATAGTTTGTGTTTGGTTTTGCGTTATTCGTAACAAGCTGTACCCGCCCACGTGTTGCTGTGGCTAAGCCCTTCCCCTGTCCTCCCCACCATTCTCCCCCTCCCTCTCATCCTCCCAACTATTCCCCACTCTCCTGCCTCTTATCCTCCTTACCATTCTCCCCCTCCCCTGTACCTTCATCTTCCCAACTCCTTCGTCCCCTCGTCCTCCCCACCACTCCCCCTCCCCCATTCCCTAGTCCTCTCCACCATCCCCGCTCTCCCATCCCCTTGTCCTCCCAACCATTCTTCATCCCCTCGTCCTTCCCACCATCCCCCATCCCACCCCCCATCCCCTCTTCCTCCCCACCATTCCCCACTCACCTATCCCCTTGTCCTTCCCACCATCCCCCACTCCCTCATCCCCTCGTCCTTCCCTCCATCCCCCACTCCCCAGTCCTTCGTCCTCCCCACCATTTCCCCCTACCCCATCCCCTCATCCTCACAACCATCCCCCACTTCCGTCCCCTTGTCTTCTCCACCCGATACCCTCGTCCCCACCACCCCACTCCCTCGTCCCCCTCACCATTATCCCCTCTCCCGTCCCATCATCCTCCCAACCATCTCCCACTCCTGTCCCCTCGCCCTCCCTATCATTCCCCACTCCCTCGTTCTATGCATTCCCAAATGATCTGATGTTCCCTTTACTTCAAAATAAGAACAGTTAAAAAAAATTATATGAAAAAAATGAAAAAATACAAAAAAACTATACTCATGAAATAAATGGTATGGTAGACAACGCAGCTCAATTACAATACAAAGGCACACAAAATATTTAAACCAAATGAAAATAAATCGAAATCTATGAAAATTCTATTTATCAATGCAATTGGAAACATTGAATTGGAATCGTAACATATTTAGTATAGAGTATATTGCTTTTACATCCAATAGATGGCGTTGTTTTTTTAAGCACGTTTTTACCTGTCAAGGGTTGGTGCCTTCTTTTGATAATTACTTACTTACCTGTCAAGGGTATGGAATCCATATAGTAGGTATATAAAAACACATGCATATTCGAATGGAACGCTGTATCAAAATTTCAAAGCAATCGGTAAATAACTTTCGGAGATAACGATTTTGAACAAATGAACATTTACATTTTTATTTATATAGAATGGTGGTGTTTGGATGGGATCATGTCTTGTTAATAAGTAATGGATTTATTGTTTTCTTGTTAGTAAAAGATGGTAGTTGTGTAAGGTTTTGTGATATAAGAATTGACCTTTGTTTATAGTGAGGCGTGGAGGCTTCGGTATGCTCTTGATTTGTTAATTAATGGTTTGTGATTACATATGATGCTGTTAAAAATTTTGTTTGTTTCATTTTAGGAATGGACAATCTGTGGCCAAATATTAGGCATTGTGCATTTGATCTATCTTAAATACAGCATCAATTCTATATAATCAAAACAACGATAATTGGGAATCCTGACATGATTCTTTCATGCATGATGTGTCTGAACAACTAAATCTAATTTGATAATGATCACATTCTTCCATGGTGCACTTCACTTAAATATTTCAATTAGTTGTTCACAGTTTGCTAACACTAAATAAAAAATACTGTTCTGCTAGGATGTATCATTATTAAACTTTGTCAAAAAACAATCACTGACAAACCTCTCCCCAAAAGACTTCCGTCTCAGCATCACCTTGCATTTCTGATTAGTCTATTTTATCAAAATAGAAATCTCCCAATATAATGCTACTTCTATTCCTTGATGCTTTTTTAATTCCTAACTAAATACATTTTTTTCTTGTTTTATTACGATTACGTTTCTTAACATTATTGTATTAATTATAAAACTATTGTGTAATGCACAATTTTTGTTATTTGTGTAATCAATTTGTGACTGGGTGAATTTAAAAAAAATCCAGATCGTTTATAAGACTTCTTAGCATACCAGAAAAAGAATTAATTAATCTCTTAATTATTATCATTATCTCTCCGATAGTACAGCTTAATAGACATAAATAAGTTTTACCTTATATACAAAGTTGATAAGCCCGTCCTCTTAAAATAAGTGCTTATTGTCACTATGTACTCGAAAGTACATACATGTTGTGATGGACCACCAGAAAGTAGCTACTTCTTGTATTGAGTTTGGACAAACCAGAAAATATTTTAATATTTATGTTGCTAATAAAAACAGACCAGAGTAATCTATCCATCCTAGGTCTAATACGCACTATCTGAGGCCTAATCTATATAAGTAAAATGTAAATGTTCGTTTTTTACAAATCGCTAATCTCCGAAAGTTCTTCACCGATTGCTGTGAAATTTTAACGCAACGTTCCGTTTGCTTCCAAGCGGGTTTTTATGTGCATACTATATAGACGTGTCACGTCTGTGACAGGAAAAACATGTTTGTTTGAAAAACTGTGTTTTTCATGTGAGGGAAATCTTCAAAACCTCTTTACCGATTGCTTTGACATTTTAACACAACGTTGCATTCGAAAAGGCGCGTGTTTTTATATATCGACTATATACATGCCTCACCTGTGACAAGATTTTTTTTTTTTAACTACGACATCTGTTGGACATAAGAGCAACACAGGGTATAATCTCTGAAAGTTCTTCACCGATAGCTTTGACATTTTGACACAACGTTCCATTCGAATATGCCTGTGTTTTTATATGCCTACTATATAGATGCTACACCTGTAACAGGTAAAAAGATGTTTTCTTTTTTAAAACAGCGCCATTTGTTGCACGTCAGAGCAACACACACTAAATACATTATGATTCCATTTCAATGTTTCCAATTTCATTGATAAAATGAATTTTCATAAATTTCGATTTATTTTCATTTTAATTGAATTATTTTGTGTGACAGTGCATTGGAATTGAGCTGTGTTGTTTACTGTTCTGTTCATTTCGTGAGTATAGTTTATTTTCATTTTTTTCATTTGTTTTCATGTCTTTTTTTTTTAACTGTTCTTATTCTGTAGTGATGGGAACATCAGATCATTTGATGTTCCCTTTTTTCTGATGGGAACATTAGATCATTTGGAAACACATAGGACGAGGGAGTGGGGAATGGTGGGGAGGGAAAGGGCACAGGAGTGGGAGATGGTTGGAGGTTGAGGGGAGGGGGTAATGGTGAGGAGGACGGGGGAGTAGGTGATTGTGGGGACGAGGCGACGGGATAGTGGAGAATGGTGAGGAGGACGAAGGGACCAGGAAGTGGGAGATGGTGGGGATGACGAGGGGACAGGGGAGGGGGGAATGGTTGAGGAAGAGGGGACAGGGGAATGTGGAATGGTTGGGAGGACAAGGGGACGGGGGAGGGTGGAATGATGGGGAGGATGAGGGACTGGAGGAGTGGGGATGGTGGGGAGGACGAGGGGATGGAGGAGGGAGGAATGGTTGGGAGGAAGAGGGGATGAGGGAGTGGGGATAGTGGGGTGGACGAGGGGATGGGAGAGGGGGGGAATGATGGGGAGGACGAGGAGACGGGAGAGGGAGAGAATGGTGGGGACGACGAGGGGTCGGAGGAGTGGGGATGGTGGGGAGGACGTAGGGACAGAAGAGTGGGGGAATGGTTGGGTAGACGAGGGGATGGGGGAGGGACGGGGAATGGTGGAGAGGACAGGGTGACAGGGAAGGGTTGCTGTAGCTCAGCAGCCCATGGCCAGGTACAGCAAGTATAGAATATATATGTTATAATAAGTTCAGGAATATTTATATTTGGGTTTAGCTGAATTTTTTTCCAAACTCTTAAAAAAGTACAAAAAGGACTTACTGGGGCTCCATTACTACATTTTGGTACGATCGACAAAACAGTTACAAAACGTTGTATCAAAACAGGTGGTTGGGTTGTATATTTCATTTCATGAAGATCGGCTACACAATAACTATATTTTATAGTTATGAAACTATTTCTGAGTCTCTCCGTTAGTGGGCAGACAACCTTAGTCCTCAGATAAATGTTTATGTACATGTTCTACAGGCACAAGTTACTGGCACACAGCGTCGAGAGGCTGCGCACCGACGGCCTCAACTCCCTCCGCTACTCCGTCATCACCACCACCCGCTACCCACTCTACACCAACATTTTAGCGCACATCAGCCCCAGCGCTCCTAATATCTTCACCACTGTCAAGTCCACCACTGTCAAGTCCACCACTGTCAAGTCCATCACTGTCAAGTCCACCACTGTCAAGTCCATCACTGTCAGCAACCCCCCACCCCCACCCCACATAAGTTTACAGTCAGTAAAGAGAAGAACTTGATGAATAAAATAATAAAAAAACGTCAAGGAAATAGAACTGTCCCATGTTGGAAAGACTGACCAACCATACCAAGTTCACTCCAATATTTACTTCCCGGTGGAAATATATAAGTTTTCCGAGTTAGGGTTAAGGCTGAAAAACAGTATTGTGACAGNAAATCTAAATTTCAACAAAAATAATTACTTAATTTGTGTCATTCTTATTCCTATGTATGGGTTAGTTTACACTAGTAAATATCAAGTTATACTTAAAATAAATTTAAGTATAATTTAATATATAATTCAGAAAAAAACTTTTCTTTAAAACAGTAACGTCATAAAAGACTTCTATAAAAAGTTAGACTTTTTTTACTTTTTAACCTTATATTTTAAAAACATTTACATAAATTATCCAAAAAGTCTGTTATATATACTTAAAATGTGATAAAACAAAGAAACTAAGTTGTTAAACGTTTTGAAAACGAGAAAATGTTGCTGGTTTGTGTAGCACTCAAGTTACAGGTTGTTCTTAATTGTTGTCCGGGCTTCAGCCTGACCATGAGGCTTTGTCACAATAAACAAATTAAGGGTAGGTACTTTTTGTGGTTTCCATGCTCAGTCCGATGATGGTTCATCCTTATGGGGTCGTGATAGCACCACAACGTCACTGATTTTTGTTGACATAAGCAGATGACTGAGATTTTAACCTTCTCTTCTACATGAAGTACATGAAGAACCTTATGTATAATCACTCGTTCGAGCTTCACAAAGACATCTGCAAAGCTTGGTCTTCCCCTCCCCCCATTATTATAGATTCTAGGACATTTATGCACACTGTTGGTTGCACTCAAGGATGCATACACACTGTGTGTGACTCAACATGCCACATATGCAGCTGTGGAAATTCACTTTCTACCGTTGTCTTGTTAATGAACGACGTCAAATTTGGGTGTGGTCATTGTTTTGTTCATTAAGATAGCGGCATTAGTAAGGTCTTTTCTTGCGCGTGCGCGTGTGTGTGTATGGTGGTAGTTATGTGTGGGCTTTTGGTGTGATCTTATTATCTTGATGTGAGGTGGTTGTTCTGTTGTGTTTTTGTCTTCTTAATGGGGGTTCGTGGATTGGAGTTGTCTTGTCTTCTTAGTGAGAGGTGGTAGTTTGAAACTGGTTATGTGTTGTTAGTGAAAGGTGTCACGGGGGTGGGCCGGGGCTCCGCTAGCACTCAGCTACTAGGGGCTCAGAAGGCAGAATACTCAGCCCCTCCGACTCCCGGGATTCACCGGAGTCTCCTTGGTCCGACAGGAGAGGACCAGCAATGCCCACCGCCGCAGGTCTTTGCTCCCAACACTAAAGGGGGGTGCCACTGATTCACCCTGGGAGCCCTTCAGTCAAACACAGGGAAACTGCTGTTAACAGTTCTGGCCTAGACCTATGGAGGAGTGATGGAAGACTCAGGCTTACCTTATAACAATAACCTCCCTGAGTCTTGCCTGCCAGACAAAAAGGTTGCAGGAACTCCTTTCCCGCCTGTCTTCTCTATCTTCTTCATAACAAGGTCGCCAGCTGGGTATTATATCTGCACCCCAGCGATGCAGTTCAGTGGGTGTATTCTATGCTGTTCGTTGCCAGAGTGTTGCTACTCCCATAGATCTGCTATTGGACTGTCGGCCCAGGGTACTCTCCCATAAAACTCTGTATGGCTTTACCTCTCTCCAGCCACTACGTTACTTGCTGCCACCATTCAGGCACTGATACTGATCGGATGGCTAAGGGCACACTTTTATGTAAGTCTGTGCTTTTACCACTCTCCAGGCAATAAGAACTTCCATAGAGAACGTGGTGTTCCCTAGGTGGTACTATGATAACCTTCGTGTATGCTCATAGAGAAATATTATAACGGAGGCACACTTAAACACAATGATAAAATGTGTGAATTACTGACACAAATTACATGATCACACATACAATCACAAGCATTACATGAAAATTAAAATAAGGATAATAAATCTGGAGATCGTCAGCAACTCTTCTTTCACGACCTCCAACACTCCTTCAACTGGGCAGAAAGACAGGAGTCACACACACTCACAGAAGGGCCTCTTCACCACGTCGGCACCTCTTCTTCACTGTCCTGCCGTCCACACACACTGTCCTCTCTGACAGTCCTGGACACAAGCTGCCCTGCAGCCTATTCTACTACTAAAGTATTAATGTCATATTGCCACATACACAAGTAAATATCGTGGCCTATCTAGCCTACTCACACAAGGGGTAATGGGAGGGAAAATGATCTACCTTTACATTCCTGGCTCACGACGCCTGTCCCTCGATGGTGTGAGGTTCCCACGCTTCCTGAGTCGATCCTTGACGATCCAGGAACGTTCCACAGGTCCTCAGGTGACGTGAAGCCTTCGCGTAACATACCCCTCCCCTTAAAATAAGTCATATCGGTTAGTAAATCCGGGAGAGGGCATCTGCTACCACATTCTCCCTTCCTTTAATGTGCCTAATTTCTAGCCAGTACTCTTGTAACAGTAGGGCCCATCTTGTCAGCCTTTGGTTCATGTTCTTCATCCTGTGCACGAACGTCAAGGGGTTATGATTGGTGAACACTTGCACCGGTCTAGTACCTCCACCCACATAGACGTCGAAATGCTTCAGTGCCAGTATCAGGGCTAAGGCTTCCTTTTCCACTGTACTATAAGCTCTCTGGTACTTTTCGAATTTCTTCGAGTAGAATGCTACTGGACGGTGTACTCCGTCTTTCTCTTGAGCTAACATAGCTCCAATCCCCACGTCGCTAGCGTCGACGTACAAGATAAAGTCTGACTCAAAGTCGGGCGAAATCAGCACTGGCGCTTTGATTAATAACTTCTTAGTCTTCTCGAAGGACTCCTGGCATGCTTCCCCCCACTTCCATCTAACATTCATAAATAGCAATTCAGTCAGAGGGTGAGCCACCGTCGAGAAGTTCTTGCAAAATCCTCTATAGTACCCGATCATCCCTAGATATCATAACGATTCTTTTCTCGTCCTGGGATTTGGATATTCTTTGATTGCCATCACTTTCTGGTCTACTGGAGTCGCTTTCCCTTGACCCACGATGAAACCTAAGTATTCTAATCGGGCCTTTCCGAATTCGCTCTTGGCCAGATTAACCGTCAGGTTTGCTTCTTCCAACCGTTGCAACAACTCCATTAGTCGATTCATGTGTTGTTTCCAGTTATCGGCGTACACCACTATATCGTCTATATACATGGCGCAGCCTTCCATCCCTCTTATCACTTCGCTCATCATCCTCTTGAAACAACTTCCGCTGTACTTCATACCAAACGGAAGCACTTTGTACTGGTACAATCGGTCTGGAGTAGCAAACGCTGAGATCCTTCTTGCACTCGGAGACAAAGGGATTTGATAATGCCCTTTCAGCAGGTCGACTTTGGTGACAAACCTTGCGTTTCCCACTTGGTCGACGCAATCACTTATTTGGGGCATCGGGTGAGAATACGACACGGTTATGGAATTCACTCTGCGATAGTCGGTGCAAAAACGATATGATCCGTCACTCTTCTTGACCAGCACACAGGGCGAGCTCCACTCCCCATTGCTGGGCTCAGCGAGATCATTCGCCAACAAATATTCCACCTCCTGTCGCATGATCTTCCTCTTCTCGGGACTCACCCGATAAGCACTCTGCTAGATTAGCTTTCCTCCGCGCACATCCACCTCGTGCACCACACTCTTGTGCCGTCGGGGCACATCCATGAAGAGCGACTTGTTCCTTCATATCAGGGTCACAAGATCTCTCCTTTTCCCTTTATCCAGATGACGCAGCCTCTCATCTAGATGTGCTAAACTTTCTGTATTCTACAGGCGCGTACCATCGGCACGGGTCCACTTTCTTTCCTCTGCTGGCAACACTTGGCTCATCTCCATACACAGAGCCAAGTTCCCTTCCTGCGACTGTGTTGCTCCCTTCACTCCCGCACTCTCTTGCTCCTCTGGGAAGTATGGCTTCAAACGATTGATATGATATACCTGTGTCTTGTTGGGGCGATTTGGCTTGCCGATGTCGTAACTTACAGGACCCACACGCTGAAAACCGAGTATGGACCACCAAAGCATGATTCCGTCACTCTACTTCCCCCAGGTAGCAACATCATCACTCTGGCTCCTGCCTCGATCTCCCTTGGGACAGCCTTCTTGTCGTACCAGATCGACATCTTCTCTTGAGCTGTCTTCAGGTACTCAGCAGCCAGCTCCTTCGCCGTTTTCAATCGTTCATGGAATCTTTGCACATACTCTTCCACTGTCACCAATGTCTTCTCCGCCGTCATCCGCTCCTTTAGCATCAATAACGGGCTCCATACTTCGTGCCCAAACACTAGCTGGAATGGAGAGAATCGCAGAGACTCAACTATTGCATCTCGGATAGTAAACAGGGCTGGACAGACAGCCACATCCCATTCCGCTCCCTGTTCTGCACAATACACTCTTAAGGTCGTCTTCGGAGTGGAGTGGAACCTCTCAATCGCTCCCTGTGATTGAGGTCTATAAGAAGACGATCGTAGTTGGGCTATTCCCCAGCTCGCAATAGCCTGCCTAAACCACCTTGACTGGAAAACACTTCCACAGTCGGACTGGATTTCCTTGGGCACACCTACCCAAGCAAAGAACCGCTGAAGGTGTCCCATGATGCATCTCGATGTCACCTTCCGCACTGGGATCGCCTCTGGAAATCTCGTCGAAGCACACATGATAGTCAATAAGTAATTATTTCCCTTTCTTGTCTTAGGTAATGGTCACACGACGTCGATTATTAGGCGTTCAAATGCCTGGCCAAAGGCAGGAACTGGAACCAAAGGTGCTTTCGAGATGGCAGGGACGTTCTTCCCCGCCCTCTGGCACGGGAAACACGTCTTGCAAATTCTTCTTACATCCGCGTCCATGCCCGGCCAATAAAAATGTTCCCGAAGCCTGCTTAAGGTCTTGGTCACTCCCAAGTGACCCGTGGGATCCACTGAGTGTGCAAGCTTCAGTACCACGTTTCTGTACCGCGCCGGCACCACCACCTGACGCCTCGCTCTCAGCATATCATCACCCGCTTCTTCCCTAACTGGAACGCCTGGAACAAACGATGTCCAGAAAGGGTAAAAAGGATACTAGCTTTCGGATCAACCCAGCAACCCAAAGTAACAACTTCTAGACCCCAATCGACCAGACCTTCGGTAAAAAGCCAGTGGTACACCCCTCGGCAAGTCCGAATAAATGAAGATCAGCAACAGTCTTGCACGCCGGGTCCTTTTGGTCTGGGCAAGGACGGGGCCTCCAACAACTGGAGGGGGCAGGGGGGTGCTGCTCCACTGGGAGACACCGACAGAATGGATCAGGGGGGCAGGGCGAACATGCCTGCCGTTGCCTCCGGGACCTCCCAAGCAGGAATGATGATGCCCCAGTGGCTGGATGTAGCGGGGTGCTTCAGCCCAACCAGGAGTCTCCTCACCCTCCAAGAAGAAAGTCTCCACTCCAGCCAAGAAGACACAAACAGTCGGGAAAACCAGTACTGTAAAAACCATGGACTCAATGATTCCACTATAACGGAAAAATGGACAATCTCAAAATTATACAATGGAATATTCAAGGAATCAAAAGCAAAGCACAAACACTCAGAGCAGTGCTTCTCAAGGATAGTATTGATATTGTTCTACTTCAAGAAACACTCACCAGGACTGACAGATATATCAATATCCCAGGATATCAAGGATTCCACTGCCCCATGGCACAAGGTGGCACCAGAGGCATTTCAATACTAGTAAGAAATCATATCAATGCCACGGCAATCACAGACCTGCCCAACTGTGGCGAGAACGTCGAAATTATGGCAGTTAAGCTCACTATGAGGAACTCAACGCTGCCCGTCTTCAATGTATACAAGAGCCAGAGAGAACATGACATGGATCTCTCAACAATCTTTGAAATAGCAGTCACTACACCTACTATCATCTCTGGCGACTTTAACGCTCATAGTGAATTACTACTTGATTCAGCAAGAACCGACGCCAACGGAAGACATATTGAACATCTTTTGGATGAAGTGCCAGAAATCAGTCTGCTTAATTCGACGGAACCAACCCACACTGGTGGGGGAAAGCTGGATCTCACGTTTGTCTCCACCAGTATTTATGAATTGTGTCATTGGTCAGTGGATCATGTTCTGACTAGTGACCACTTTGCTACAAAAACAGTTATTAATATAGCACTACCTCCTAGATCTCTAGCTCCCGAGCCCGGATGGGACTTTATCAAGGCAGATTGGGACGAAGTTTCAGGAAGCTCTCGAAACATGGCACCAAAACTACACTCCTCCTAACAACACCGAAGAAATGGAAAAAGATTTAGTAAATACAATACATAGAGCAGCAAATCATGCCATCCCCAAGAGGAAAACAATTACCCAACAACACGAGGACCATTGGTATTACTGTGATAGGATCAAAGAGCTACATAAGACTAAATCGTGCACGAAAGAATTTCAGAAGAGATAGAACCGAAGCTAATCTAGGACTTCTTAGAGCTGTCCGAGATCATGTGCACGAAGAAACAGCAAAAATCAGAGAAGAAAAATGGCTCGAATGGTGTGCCAAGCTAAATCAACATACATCCTTGGGTAACATCTGGAGGCAGATCAACAAGGCCAAAGGAAAATCGCCTCCTGCTCCGCCGCACCATGTTCATCCAGAGCAAGAAGCAAAAAGGTTAGCAAATCTATTTGCTTCAAGAGCCAGTTCCACTCAACTTCCTCAAGCAACTCTGACTCACCAACAAAGACTTCAAGCAGCAAGATGGAAAAAAATAGATGATGCTTTAGCCTTACCTGACGAACTAGACCAACCTTTCAATCTGAAAGAACTCAGAAGTGCTACAAAGAAAACTAAAAATACAGCTCCAGGCGAGGACAAAATCACTTACAACATGCTAGCCAAGCTAGGAGAAAAGGGTGAAGAAGCCTTCTTGAATATCATCAACAGAGTATGGGTGACAAGAACCCGACCACTCTCTTGGAACAGTGCAATTATAGTTCCCATTCCAAAACCTAAAGACCCAGGAAATCCAAGACCCATCTCATTAACAAGCTGTCTGGCCAAAACTGCAGAAAGAATGGCCCTTAATCGAATTGAATGGAAAGCCAATCCAATACACCAAAATATGTTTGCCTACAGAAAAGGTGTTGGAACCACAGAATGCCTTACCTCCCTCCTGGATAAAATCAATGACAAACCTGGAATCCTTATTTTTCTAGACCTTGAAAAAGCCTTCGAGTTAGCCAGTGCTCCAGCTACACTGTGCTGCCTTGTGGATAAGGAAATCAAAGGACACGCTCTTGCTTTTGCCAAAGGAAGCCTGCTTAACCGAGAAGCTAAAGTTAAATTCCAAGGAAAAACATCGACCTCAAAGAGGCTGGAAAATGGAACTCCGCAGGGAGGAATACTAAGCCCCTTCCTCTTCAACTGTCTCATGGAACAATTCATGAAGCTCAAGCTACCAAAAGCCAAACTTCTTAACTATGCAGACGACTTTGTGGTCATCATCAAAGGCAAAGGTGCAAAGAACCATGCACAAAAATGCCTAGATATTATCAGCAGGGAAGCGGAACGCATAGCAGTGAAAATAAACAGCAATAAAACAAAAGCAATGGCCATCAGTATAGTGTGGAGGAAGAGCTTGGACACGGGGGAGATACCAGATGCACTTAAAGTAGCAGACATAGCCCCTCTACACAAGGGAGGAAGCAAAGCATTGGCAAAGAATTATAGACCAGTTGCACTAACATCGCACATAATAAAAGTATTTGAGAGAGTGATTAGGAGTCAGGTCACCAATTTCATGGAGACCAATGACCTTCACAACCCAGGCCAACATGGATTTCGAGCGGGAAGATCGTGCCTCTCACAGCTGCTTGAGCACTACGATAAAGTCATTGAGGCATTAGAAGAAAAACAGAATGCTAATGTGATATACACGGACTTCGCAATGGCTTTCGATAAATGTGACCATGGCGTGATAGCACACAAAATGAAGTCAATGGGAATAACCGGTAAAGTAGGACGCTGGATACTCAGTTTTCTGTCAAACAGGACTCGGCGAGTAACGTCAACCATATAAAATCTAGTCCAAGTGCAGTTAAAAGCTCTGTACCTCAGGGTACAGTCCTTGCGCCGCTGCTTTTCCTTATTCTCATATCAGATATAGACAAAAATACAAGTCACAGCTTCGTATCATCCTTTGCAGACGACACAAAAATCAGTATGAAAATTACCTCGGCTGAAGACATTGAAAAACTTCAAGCTGATATTAATAAAGTTTTCGACTGGGCATCAGAAAATAATATGATGTTTAACAGTGATAAATTCCAGGTACTCAGGTACGGTAAAAATGAGGACCTTAAAAATAATACAGGGTACAAAACACAATCAAATGTGCCCATAGTAGGAAAACAGCATGTAAAGGATTTGGGAATAATGATGTCTGACGACCTAACGTTTAGGGAGCATAACCAAGCAAATATTGCGACAGCCAGAAAAATGATAGGATGGATTACGAGAACTTTCAAATCCAGGGATCCCATCACAATGGTTGTACTCTTCAAGTCACTTGTGCTGTCCCGTCTTGAGTACTGTTCAGTACTCACTTCCCCCTTCAGAGCAGGAGAGATTGCTGAAATAGAGGGAATACAGAGAACATATACAGCACGTATAGACGCGATAAAGCACCTAAATTATTGGGATCGTCTCAAAGCTCTCCAAATGTACTCACTAGAAAGAAGACGAGAGAGATATCAAATAATATACACCTGGAAGATACTGGAGGGCCAGGTCCCAAATCTACACAGTAAAATAACAACGTACTGGAGTGAACGATATGGAAGAAAATGCAGAATAGAACCAGTGAAGAGCAGGGGTGCCATAGGCACAATCAGAGAACACTGTATAAACATCAGAGGTCCGCGGTTGTTCAACGTCCTCCCAGCAAGCATAAGAAATATTGCCGGAACAACCGTGGACATCTTCAAGAGGAAACTAGATTTATTCCTCCAAGGAGTTCCGGACCAGCCGGGCTGTGGTGGGTATGTGGGCCTGCGGGCCGCTCCAAGCAACAGCCTAGTGGACCAAACTCTCACAAGTCAAGCCTGGCCTCTTGCCGGGCTTGGGGAGTAGAAGAACTCCCAGAACCCCATCAACCAGGTATCATTAAAATGAGAACTCAAGACATCAGACTGGCAATACAAGGACAAGAAATCGAGTGGGTTACCTCTTTTCAATACCTAGGAGTCATAATAGACAACCAGTTGAAATTCACTCAAGAAATTGGATATCTTCGGCAACGCTGTAAAGCCAGAAACTTAGCTTTGCGCTCTCTGACCAGTCTTAGAGAGGGTGCATCTCTACCAGTACTCAAAATGTACTACGTTCAAGCAGTTAGGTCACTCATCGACTATGCTGCTCCTGCTCTTACATCCTTCAGTGATAACCAATGGGAGAAACTGGAAGTGTCTCAAAATGATGCTCTGAGAACAATGCTGGGAGCACCAATATGGACGCGTAGAGAGAACCTTAGAATGGAAACAAAATTACCAGCATTAGAAAACAGGATGAAACAAAGGATAGCCACCATAATAGGAAAACTTACTGGAACAACCGCCAGACTGTCAATCAAAGACAGCATACAGAGATCATTTCAGAAAAACCTGCAGTATAGAACAAGCTCATGGACGGATAATGTGGTCAAGATTTTAGAGAAAATGGACCTGAAATGGACCATTAAAAACAAAGGGAAGATAGACCATATCAACACTTTGACAGCCTCCTCCATGGGAAGAATCGAATATAAAAATAATCATTGAAAGATTACCAGTTAAAAAATCAGCATGTGACTCGCAGAGGCTCAAGGAAGTAATAGAACAACAAATGGAAACTATCTCTAGACCCACAACGACTCACATCTTCACAGACGGATCAGTCGATCAAGAAAAAGGTTCTGCTGGGGCAGCAGTTTACACTACCAACCATGAGGCTTACTGGAGCATGAATAGTGGGTGCTCAACATTGCAAACAGAATTATATGCCCTGAAGGAGGCATAAAATATGCAATTGAGAATATTTACATGATGTCATCATTCATACCGACTCTAAATCTTCGCTCCAGGCATTGTTATCCAGTCAGCACAGAGATAATATACAACTCCTCACAGAAATTCAACATATAGGAAAAGAAGCCCATAATCGAGGGTTGTCAATCACCCTAATTGGATACCAAGTCACATTGGCATAGATGGTAATGAAAAGGCAGACTCACTAGCAAAAACTGCCACTGCTCTACCTGTTGTACAGGTTCAAATACCTCCAAGTTTCTCACAGATAAAGGAGCAAATCAAGAAGAAAATATTCTCAACTATCAAGTCGTCACAGAGCCAAAGTAGCGGAAGGAAGATCCACTGCGATATGGTACGAACAAGCCACTGGTTACTCCTCTTTCAAGCCTGGCAAAAGATATCCAGAGACATTGCAGTAGCCATACACAGACTCAGGCTTGGTTACAAGTGCTGCTGGGAGTAATGAACCCAATAGTTAAAGAGTGTCACATATGTGAAACTGAAGCAGAGGCGCCACTGTTGCACTACTTACTGGAATGTGAAGCTACTGAACCCCTGCGCATCAAACTCAACATTAATCCAACGACAGCAGCTGCATTAGATCACATTCCACCGCGACTACAATGATTAGAAAGCCGTTGAGGAATGGGACTCATTAGTGAGCATTCTGCATCTACATCCACCACCAAGATAATGTTATAAAACAGGATTAAAACCAGTGCACTAAAACAGAGCGATAAATAAACAGGAAAAAAGAGAAATCCCCTCCTCCATTTTAAACTTAGACCCAATATCACAGGAAAAAGGTTATCATGTATAACCAAACTCAAATACGGGCTCACAATAGCTCG
Source organism: Procambarus virginalis (assembly GCA_020271785.1). NCBI lineage: Eukaryota > Metazoa > Arthropoda > Malacostraca > Decapoda > Cambaridae > Procambarus > Procambarus virginalis. Next base: position 105,112 of record WNGS01166729.1, read on the forward strand.
TGCTACATGGACACTTCGTCCTGAGCAGCTAAATCTTTAACAACAACAACATCCCTAACTGGTCTCCACTGCCTCATTAGCACTCCCTTCTCCACGAAGAATTGAGTCGGTGACTCGTTCCGGCGAGACCTCCATCCGCCTCCCGTACCAACTCAGGAAACTCTTCCTTTTGCAGCTCACCTAGACGGGTGCGGTCAATACCTAGAGGACTGGTGAGAGTAACTTGGACACTCTTATCCGCCCTTCCTCACCTGTCACTTGTCCTCTGGCCTCTTCTCGGAACAAATGATCGAGCCCCAGGTCACCCAGCATGTTCTCTTTGGCGTGACTGGATCCGCTCACATCATCTTCCCTCACGTCTCGTCCCGACGACACCGCGCATACTGGAAATGCCACTCTCGCAATTTCCGTTTCGCCACTGCTGGCGCCTGTCCTGCTGCTCTGTCGATAAGGCTCTATACACTCTTCACCTTTAATCAAATTCGGGAGAACACATCCCCCACAGAGTCATTCCCTAGGATCACCTGAGCTTCCATCCTGGGCAGTAAAGCACAGACCCCTACTAAGAGTCTGACAACCATAGTCTGAATTAAGAGTCACCTTATGAAGGGGCATCCTCACTTGTCCCCCCCCCCCCCACGTCCTTATCAGGCATCCCCTGTACTGGAACTTCTGTAGTCCTCGGGAAGAGGGATTCACTAACAAGGGTGAAGTCTGGATCCGTGTCCCTCAGCATCCTTGCTGGCACAGGATCAGCTCCTCTTATCTTCACCGTCCCCACCACACACAAAGGGGTGAATCCTCTTCTCCC